>JZKD02S1155734.1:320303-342523 GCA_000966675.3 Picea glauca
TACACAAGCTTGAACCATAGAAAACTATGCTTGGACTTCCCAACGCATAACACAGGGATGGTTGGTACTTAGCCCCCAGCTTAAGAAGCTAGCGGCTCAACTTCAGCATGAAGTCTAGAGGCTGAGGAAAATGCCCCCCAAGCTTCATTTCATCCAACTGCAAAGGAGATTGAAATGAAGCTTCAAATACTAGACGAAGGACTTGACTCAAATAGAGAGGGGGAAAAACTATTTCATTTTTTAACAATCTTGGCACAGAAACAAGAACTATGCTCGTAACCTTTGTTTCATTTTTTAACGAGGTTGCCACAGAGATGAAAAAACTATCCTCATAAGTGGTTTTATTTTTTAACGAGCTTGAAATAAAAAAACCATGCTCAAAGACTTATGTTTCATTTTTTAACGAGGTTTCCTCAGATACGCAAAAACTATCCTCGGAGTCTCGCTTCTTGATCATGGATTCCAAGAGGACAATGCTCCGGAATGACACCATGTCAAGGGGAAAAACTTGTTCATGGCTTCCAAGAGGTCTTCACTGGAAGGAAGAAACACACTCTGGAAGGACACCATGTCGAGGGTCGCGACATGAGTAAAAAGATCAGGCTCTAACGACCCTATCGAAGAGATCACCATGTCAACTACTAGATCTAAGTCATCATAAGTTGAAGTCATGGGAGACAACACCACATAATTAACATGTGGCGGGGGCGATACCATATTCATATAAGAACCATTCAAGGAGTAAATACAAGCGGGGTCAATGAATGAAAGTTGATCAACAATCACAACCCGTCCATTGTGAGGGAAAGATATCACACAAAAAAGAGTAGACACAATAGCTTTCATGGCATAGACATAATCTCACCAAAGGAGTAAAGAAAAATCCCAGGGGTCTTAGTCTACCATGACGTCAATAAAGATATTTCTCCCTCCCAAAGTTATAGGAAACTAAGGAAGGGTCCCTAAAGGTTGACTAGTTCTTCTGTTAAAATCTAACAAATTCTGCGTAACTGACGTAAGTGGAGGACAACCCAAAGCTTTCCAAGCAAATGAGGACAAAATACTATTGGATGCACCTTCATCTATGAGTGTTTGAGGAATGTCTTGACCACAAACCTGTAGTATAATCTGAAAGGGAATGTGAGAGGGAAGATAAGGTCCAGTTAGCACACCCCAATCAAAATGGATGGCCTCATAACTTGAATGGGGTTCCACGAGAGAAGGAGGAATATCCACTGGCATGGTAGATTCTATATCAACGAGAAAAACATGGGTAGTATCGGGTTTACTCTCTAGCGGGAGAGTAGGATCGACCGATGGAGAGATCAGATTGACCACTTGGGTTTCATTCTCCAAGGGGAGAATGGGGTCGATGGGTGGAAACAGTTGGACCGCTTGGGTTTCACTCTCTAACAGGAGAGTGGGATCAACCGACGATGGGATTGGAACAACCATTTTGTCAACTGGTTCAATTAAGGATGTGATCAAATTGACCACTTGATCAACTAGACTGACCGACGGGGGAACCATATTGATCATTCCATCAACTACAGGTGGGTTGAGAGAAATCTTGCGATAAGAAACAGGAAGTTGAGGCTGTGAAACAATCATGTCTTCTAGTAATTTCGAGGCTTTGTCCATACGAGGTCAAAGATGATTTAGATGACACCCTTTGCATAACATACATGGGAACTTGGCTCTACTTTTCTTCTTCCCAACTATATCATGACTAGTCGATGGGAAGTCATAAGGATGTTGTTCAGAGGCTAACGTCATGGGTTGACGAGGGTGCATAGACCATACTTCCATAACCTTGGACAAACCAGGGAAATCCTTAAGAAGATGGCTACCGTTACAAAGTCTGCAAGGGTATTTGGGCTTACAAGTTGTTTGGGTGATCTTGACATCATCAACACTCCCAGCATGATTAATAGTAATTGGTTGTTTCCTAACATGTTTGACAGTGGTTGGAGGTTTTGAACCTTGTTTATCTTTCTTCTTCTTAATCTTTATTTTCTTCTTCTTCTTATTCACCGGGTTACTATCTTCAAAACTTTCACCCGACGAAGAAGATGAAATGGAAGGCGACCTTGCAAGTGAAGAAGGCCAAGAAGACCTTACTAGTGAAGAAGGTGAAGGATCAACATGAGGTTGATATTCTTGGGGAGAAGTGCTTACCACTGAAGCACTTACTACATTCAGGATTACCTGAGTGGAAACAACCATACTGGTAATCCAATTGTGAGACTTGGAAGGATCAAAGTAGTGATGTGAGGAAGACCAATGTTTCTGTAAGAAGGAAAAAAAAAAGGTTCCCTAGAAAAGAGGTTCCATCATTGGTCATTCCGGGAACTGACGCCATTAAAATAGAGATCCAATTTAGAGTCCATTAGGGAAAACAAATAACACACGCTAAAAATCTAGTAAGCAAGAAAGCAAAAAAAACCTTCTCACAATGAACACACTAGTTGGTGATGAAATCCAACGTCACGAGAACAAAGTAAGAAGGGGCTGAGATAGAGCGGGTGGAAAAGTTACATTGACGACCTGCTTAATGGACTTACACCCTGGTTCAAGCTCCCACACATAATCATGGGTATACCCTCCAAGGAGCCCGAGTGATTTTGGCCAACGTCAATTCCAGGTACTATGAAGACTTGCCCCTCCATAGTCACCTTGTGTGAATACCCTAAAGAGATAGGCCAATAAGGTTACCAATCACTACAATTATGCCTGGGGAAACAGTCAATAGTCTGATCCACGCGCAAGGGCAACGTATCTAGCCTGAAATAAACTTGAAAGGCTTCCACTCATCATTGTGGGTATACCTCTCAAGCGACCCCCATAATATGCACAACCTCTACACCAAGACCAACAAAGCAGGGTGAGTAACTCTGTCAGTCTGAATGCGACCTCATGATTGACCCTGGTGTTAGAAGGGCTTCCCAGGACAAAATGTAATAAGTTGATTTAACTGCTCCCTAACTCAAGATTCTATGTTTGTTTGCAACTTTGGAAAGTTATCTTTCACATCTATTCCAAATCCCTACAACTAATCTGATGTAGGTTTGCTAACAGAAAGTATAAAAAATGTCTAATCAGTTTTTATAAGCGCTTTATTTTATGGTTGTTGTTACTCAAGAGGAAATTGGCGTGGACAATTTGGTGTTTTGACTGACTCGAAAATTATGCAAAGAGATGAAGATGCAATATTTTCATTTCGATGAAAGCTATGCTACGAGAAGGAGAAAACATTTATCATTCCCATATGCATGATGTCCCAAAATTTATTAAACTCATCAATATAAATATTCTCAATAAATGAGAATAAGGTACTGTACACCAATTCACAATTCGCTACTTCAAATGCAAGGATGCCCCCAATCTAATATAAAGCAAGAAATTAAATCTTTTTGTTTCAAAAATTTCACTAAAAGAAATAATGAACATTCTTAAAACAAAGAAACCCAAACTAAAAGTTTTCTTTTAAAGCGAACTATTCAAAAGAAATTTGATCTTTCCCTAAACAATTCTAAAGAAAACACACGCTTTTCAATTGAAAGACACTCAAAGCAAGAGACTAATCCTTTAAAACCAAACAAAGCCAATGTGGCTAAAAGTAACTCAAAGAATGTCAAGCAGACAGTAAACAGACCAATATAGGCTCCAAAAGCTCAATCCAGCTGATCAAAGAAAAATTGGGTCATCAAAAGATGACAAGACCCAATCCAAAAAAGTTTACAAACAAGTTCGCAGCCTAGCAGTAGAGTACAAGGAGAGAATTAGGTATTCTCCCAGGCTAGACACTGGTAGGGTGCGAGAAGTTTGAACTGGATCTAACAACAGGGTGCGAAAATCAATGGTTTTTACAGGCTATAGAGAGGTACAGTACGAGAATGTCTGTAATCAAAGAAAATTTTGAAAAAGGATAGGGAATCAAAGTCAACCTCTAGATCCAGAGAGTCTAGATGGATGTCCCACAGACTCAGAAACCAGAAAATAGGAAATAAAAGGAATGCAAACTAGACTAAATAGGAAACAATCTGTTCCCTAGTGGATTCACCAATATTGTTATCGGATAAATCGGTAGTTGCGAACACTAACTGAACTCCCTAGATCCACCTAGATCCAGAACAAAACACACCATAACATGAAACTTTCCTTAAGTTTTAAATATTGAATTTACTAACTAAAGAGGGATAGGTGGCATATCGTTTAAACGTCGCTTCCTCTCGTTATCTCCATCCTAGCTTTGTTCCAACGCTCATACAATGGTGAAACTGTAAAAGAATGCAACCAAACAAAGTGATAGTAATAGCATGAACTCAATATAAACCTATGTATGTGATCAAGGAATCATACAATAAAACACAACAAGCTTTATAGGAAAGAATCATATTATTGTATCATATTAAATGTGAAAGAGAGATTACAACCATAGCCTTGATGTCGTAAGGTCCCTTCCAACTGTCCTTTGTTCCCCACACACTTCCACTCCAAGAATCCTAAAAGCATAGATCTGATAATATTCACAATCTATCTTGACAAAGGAAAAACTCAAAGACACTCCAACCAAGCTAATAATTCCAAGCCAAATTCCACTTAGCCCTTCTCCATGAGAGCTCCTCTCCTTTTATAAGCTGAAGAGGATAAGGTGAGGAGGTTAGTATGATCCCACTAAATCATGAAAGCAAGTAAGATCCAAACCATTCAGATGCCACCTCACCATGGAAGTTTCTCCTTCTAGAAGATTCGAGAAAATGCTCATTTTTCCCATGTGTAAGAATTCTCGCACCCTGCCTATAGAGCAGATTGCGAACTCCTCGTGACCTAGCTATGATGCAGCCTGCAAACTTCATTTTTATAGGGTTTTTATAAAGGAAAATGCAACTTCTTTTCTCAGGAAAAGTTCTTCCCCCTTCCTTCTTCAGGAACTCAGGCCACTGACCCCTATGAAGACTACAGATAGGTTTACATCATTAACGGTCATAGGGATGACGAAAATAATGTGTAACATGCATATATAGGAGTACATGTATATGATATGACCCCAAGGGGGGCATATATAGGGATAAATATACATTTAATGTGTAAATATATATGTAATAGGGTCGGCCTAATAGTAAAGGAGCTTCATCTGTAGTGTGTGAATAGGTATATATAGAGATCATGTATTCATTATTGTAGACATGTAAATTGTGATGTATGAATCTATTTGGTTATGTGGAGGAGGTTCTCCTATTATTTAAGGAGTTATTGTGTAAATTATCTATCTTGGAGTTGTGCTCAATGCTCACATTTTTTACATGGTGTGTACTTCTGTTTTGTTATGATATTTTAAGAATTTTAATCATTACAAAATTATCATGGTGAAATTCTTTAAAAAGTGCATGATGGATTTAACATTGTGTCTCTTTACAATATCATTTGTAAGGTTCAAAATGTTTCCCATTGGCTTTTCTATTAGACCACTTTTCAAAGTCAACCATCAAATTTAATAAGGATCCAAATGCAAATTCATCGAGCCTTCTCTAAAATTTGATTGATTGAGTTTTAAAAGTCCCTAATGGCTAGCTATCATTCCATGAGGCCTCTTTAAAAATTCAAATGAAAAACTTTTAGAAGTTCCCAATGGTGAGCCATTAGGTTTCATTTGACTTTTATCATTTGAATGTATTAATTGAGCCCCTTTTTGACTTTGTGATTTAAATAATTTTGAATGACCACAACATCAACCTTGCATTCAACAAATTCAGACTCCAACATGAGACAATTTAAAACTTCACACAAACTATTGGATTTTCTTGGAAAACTCTAATTAACATCTTATTATAATGTCTTTTAAGACAAATGATGATCTTCCAAGTATCAATATCTTAACTATGAATTATTGTTTATAAGCATTGTGAAGGGAATCTGGAACTCATACCCATCAAGGTATATTAGTTTTGAAGTCTTGTAAAACAAGTTACTATTGCATTTACTATTTTCACAAAACTTGGTTAATAGTAAATTAATATATAGGCTAATGAAGATATTTTGATGCAGGTAGCAAAGTATGCAATCCATTCTACGTGAACGATGTTGGTATGAGATGAAAAAGGATAATAGAAGGGATGGTACAAAATGAAAAACAATCAATGAATAAGAAGGGAAATTTGGATTATAAAGCCAAGATTGGAATTTCCTATAATACCCCCTAGATGAACCCCAAATTGTGATTGTACATGTGTTTTTAGGTTGGTAAGTCATGATGTGTGGGGCATGTGCTCCCATGTGTATATAAGTATTTTGGGGCCTACATGGCTATGTTTATATGTTTTGAGGACAAAGTGTCTGTGTTATTTAGGCAAAGGAGCCTATGTGTTGAAAGGCCAACGATTCTAACAAATGTACTATGTAATCACACTTGGATATATATATTTATAAAATACTTCACTATTGTAGACCAAGTAAGACGAAAGATTATGAGGGGATAGGACTCCAGGAGAGGGAAAGGGGGACAAGGACCTAATACATAGGGCTAGGTTAAGGGGGATTAAGCTAAACAATAAAATAATATTATTCTTAAGTCATAAGTCTTACAATATGATTTTATCCTAAGTTTTTAAGTGAGGGGAACAAATCACCAAGTGGAGAAAAGGGTAGTTCCTTGAGTGAAAAGTGTCAAGATAGGAAAATTCATATATAATGTTGGGAATTTATTGTATTTCTTATTCATTCATTCCATTCCATTATATTATTCCATTCAATTCTTCCATTCCATCATTTGTACCATTGTTCTAGAGTGTGAGTTGTGGAGTTGTTGTTACCCTATAAATCCTTAGTGGTTTGGGTTGAAGAAGCAGGTGGTTATGTATGTGGAGCATTCCCTTTGGGTGAGATAATTGTTGGGAATAGGTTTCCTTTTGTTTGGCCTAGTGGGTGTTGTAACTCTTAGAGCAACCTTATGTTCCAAATACCATGTCATAGCTTTGAGACTTCTTGATTAGCCTATTGTTGAAGCACTCAAAGGGAAGTGGTACATTCAAAGGACTGTTAAATAAAGAATGGGTACACTTCCTAGGGTGGTACATGCTATGGGGAATGAGAGGTTGTGAGGTGGTACTACTGCTAAAGTTGGTGTCATTATCCTTTTTCTGAGTTGTCTATTGTGGGACTTTAGTTTGGCTTAGCTATCCTTTTTCCCTGGTGGATTCATAGCCCTAGCTTGGGGGTGACCTGTTATTGGGAGTGAATGAAAATAAAATTCTATGACTCGGAGGAACGTCTGAGGTCTATAGCTAATTGGTGATTTTTCATTAAAAGATAAGTGTATTTTATGTATTATTGTGATTACGATGGGGTTATTTATGTTAATTTTGTTATGCTTTAATTGTGTATAATTATGTATGGAATATATGTTGTTAGGACTGCATAATTGTGTTCATATGCAAGGAATATTTATTAATTAATGGTATCAGAGAGAACTAATGGGTTGAATTGGAGAAAAATTGAAAATTATTTTGTGACAAAAGTCAGGTTTTTAGTGATGGTGCCAAGGTGGGGTCCTGGGTATGTTACATTGTGGTCTCGAAGCCATGGGTTCAACAATGAGCCTAAATAGGGCTAGAATCAACACACATAAGCTGAATTTGTAGAATTAAAGCTCAGAGGACGTCTACAAATTCTTTGTAAAAAATACTCCAGTGAAATTAGGGGGAAATTCATGAGGAATTTGAAGAAATTCATCTTAAGGGTTAAAATACTCAATTATAACATCTGTTTGGGAATTTTTGGGCATGTTATTAGTCGAATTTTTGACATTATAGAGCACCCATGGTGAAATTGGGAGAAATTAAGCAAAATCCCCAATTTCTACGGTGAAATTCATTGAGAATTCAATGTGGGAGTGTCAAATTTCAAGTGTAGAGGTTGAATTGACATGCACAAGGAAAAAATTAGCCATTAGAAGATTAATTTTAGAGTTTCATGGTGGCCATGGAATAAATTTTGAAATTATACACTTTTAAAAAAATTTAAAAATTATGAATTTTGGAAATTTTGGTGATCTTCCATACACGATGTCAGGGATAACGTGGTACCATGTGGCAGTGGTGATGTGGACTGACACAATGACAGGTTGGTGGAAAGGTGGTAGGCCCTGTGGTGATGTGGAATATCATCGTGGTCAAGTGATGGGTTGTGGTAAAGAGGAAAAATCGATAGTGGTATTGCATGGTTGGAAGAGCGGTTTTGAAATATTTGTTGGCAATGTGAAACTAATGAGAGTGTGACACATATCGTGGGTATATTTTGGTATCACATCACAGAGGAACATTAACATCCATGCATGTTTGCAATGCGATATCAACCACCAATTGTTGATTGCTTCGATCATCCTCCATTATTAGATCTGGAGTGTGCATGTGATGTCCTAGAGGTAAACGCACATGATGGGACTCTCCCATACCTACGACCAATAAAAGGGTTCTAGGTGTAGGTATGAAAAACAAGGTGGGACCCTTGTCCCATCTAAGGTTAGATGTGTTTCAGGTGGACAACTAGTACTGCATGGGCCCGTAAATAAAAATATTTTATTATTTATAAAGTGTAGTGTAAAGGTAAAGAAAGAGAAAGAAGAGAGAAGAGAGAGAGAACGTGTCGAAGGATGATAGGGTAGTGATATGGTGTAAAATGGGATTACATGGCATCACCGCAGGGTGCCATGTGAACCCATAATGTCACATCAACAACCACGTCAACGGAGATTCCACATAGGTAGAATTGCCCAATAATTTAAAAAAATAACAAGTATGGAGCCAAAATTGTATTTTGGTCATGGAAGGAGCATAATAACTCAAAAATAAAATATTATTTTCAAGGTTTTGTTTGTAGAGTTGATGGATACAAAAAGTCTAGACATGGCCACTAGCCAATTATGCTCCGATTTTCTGGAAAATGCAAATTACATGGTTTTGAAGATTAGGGTCAAACTTAGCGGAAAAAGCACAATTATTATTGAGACTTTTATAGAGTGTCATAAAATCATACATGAAGATACTTTGGGAAATTATTGGTCGTATTATAATTATTTTGGAGTGAAGGTACCAAAAAAGGGCAAAATCCACTATTTTGGGCCACTTTTGGGGGATTTTTGGGATTTTCAAAGGAGGAAAAGGGTCCCTAGATGGAAAATCTGGAAAACATTATTTACTCAAAATTTTGTATACTTGTCAATGTAGACAAATTTAGTTTAGTGGATTATTTCCATAAGCACACAGTTGGGGAGATATCCAATTTGGCTAAAAAGTCCAGTTTGAAAAAAGGGGTGGAAAAGGACAAAATTGTCATTTCAAAATTGTTGCAAATTTTAAATAGAGCATCAAATGAAAATTTTCGGAGTTGTTATAAGTTCTTGTCATTAATATTATGTGGGCCTCATACAAAAATTTTCTTGGTTCCTGACAGATTTTCTTCTACAAGTGATACAAATTGTTGTCTGGGATTAATTGCACTTGAAATAAAGGTGCACAAAAACGAGTAAATTAGAAAAAAATAGATGACTATAAATTTATGCTCAAAGCCCCGATTTGAGCAAGAAAGTAGTCATTGGAAATACAATGGATAGAAGAAGCTATATATGCACTCGGAACTATGAATTGAGTAGAAAAATTCATAGGAAGTATTAAGGAATATGACTAATGACCCAAAAAGGAAAATTATGCATGTTTTCTAGAATTTTTGAATTATTGTCTTCTTCTAGCAAATTGTGTTGCATGCACATTTTACAGACTTAAGGTTATTGATAGAGAACAGTAAACTTATAATGGGAACCAAAGACATGGAGGATGCATAGAGAACTAACAACCATGAGGAGGAATTTGAAAGGTTGTATTCCAGCATGGGTAATGCAGGGGCTAAGTCAAATGGTTCTATAGAAGGAAAAATTGAAAAAGTAGATTTAGTGGAGACAATAAAAATATTTCAAAGAGATGTGTGGAGATATAGAGAAGAAAATAAGATAATTATGTGAACTCAGGAGTATAATAACAACATCAATACTCATTTGTTGTGAAGTTTAAACATGTCGCAGAGGAGGATGGATAATGAATCAAATTCAAATCAGGAAGAAGTGCACATGCCTCATGCCAAAATAGAAGATGTTAAAATTGCCAGAAACTCTATAAGTACTAGTAGATGTCATCATCATTCACCAAGGAACTTAGTTGCTAGAGCTCATGCATTTGTAGATTCATAAAGTAGCCCAAGTATGTCCCTTGTCAAACATCGTAGAAGAAGGTCCGGGTAGATGAATTGCAGGGAGATTTCAAGAAGATTAAGCCTCATAAATTTGATGGTGAGTATAATAAAAATGAAGATGAAAAGTCTTGGCTATTGGGAATGATGAAATACTTCCAACTACACAAGTGTTCCTCATGGATAGCAGGTAGAATTTCAATTTACCAACTAAAAGGAAAAACATCAATGTGGTGGGTCTAAATCATGCAAGTCCGATACATTGATGAGAATAAGATAAGTTAAAGGAAGTTCAGAAATTATTTTCAAAATAAATAGTTGTCCAAGCATTATTATGATAGGAAGATGAAGTAATTCTTTGAACTCAAGCTTGGGATCATTACCATGGATGAGTATGAGAGAATATTTTTAGAGTTTCTTAGGTATGTTTACTTCATCAAGGTTGAGCAGGTCAAGATTCAAATATTCATGAGTGGGATACCTTCAATATTCGGTGATAAGATACAATATGATGATCCCAAGACATTGGAGGAAGAAATAAGGAGAGTTGATTTCCTTTATGATTAGAATAAAGGAGGATCAATCTTTCAGAGAGCTTGGCTTGACAACAAGAAAAGTAATATGGAGCAGATAAAGAAAGGGTATAAGCCACCATTCTTTAGAAATAGTTCTCAAGGACAACCAGCTCGAAATGAATCTAGAATGACATAATCATTGGGAAAAAGACCAAGGAAGTAGCCGATAAAATGTTGGGGATGTGAGGGAGACCATATGCATAGATATTTCCCTCACATGGGAGAAAGAATGAAGAATTTTCACAATGTACAATAGGTTGATATAGTTGAAGATATGGAAAGAAGCATGCTAAGAATCTATGCAACCTTGGACAACAAGAAAGATGAATTTCAATCTTATATGATTGAAGTGGAGAGTAATATCAATGATCAACCTATAGTCATTTTAATTGATTCGGGAGATAGCTATAGTTACATAGATCCTAATCTTGTTGAGAGATTTCATTTGCAAATGAGAAAAAATAGGAAATCTTCATTGGTTCAACTAGCCATGGGAGATAAAAGAAGAATTAGTGAATTGGTTAAGGTTTTTCCAATGGACACGAATATAATGAGAACAAATGAAGATTTGGATATCATACCACTGGGTTCATATGATTTCCTAATTGGCATGGAGTTTTTGGATAAGAATCATGTTGTCTTCGATTGTTACAACAAGGACATCACTTGTTTGGATGAGGAAGCTAACTTGATAATAGTTTAGGGTATTCCAAGGGTAGTATCTATCAGAAAATATGTCAAATTTATGCAGCCCATATGGAAGAGGAAGATAAGGATAAAGTGCCAAATATTGAAGATCATCCAATCTTGAAATATTATGAGATTGTATTCAAAGAGATATTGGTTTGCCACCAAAGAGAGATATAGATTTCTCCATTAATTTGATGCCCAGTGTTGCCTAGTGTCCAAGACTCCTTATAAGATGAACACACAAGAGATGAAATAATAGAAAATTCACCTTGAAGAGATTTTGAAGAAGGAGTATATACACCCAAGTATGTCACCTTGGGGTGCCCTAGTACTATTTTTGAAGAAGAAGGATGGAACCTTGAGGCTATGCATTGATTTCATGTAGTTGAATAAGGATAGATGATCTTTTTGATCAGCTGAAATATGAAAATGCATTCTCCAAGATTGACCTCATTTCATGCTACCATTAGGTGAGGATTGAAGAAGAAGATGCCAGCAAGACAACATTTAGAACAAGGTATGGCCATTATGAATTTGTAGTGGAGTCATTTGGGTTTTGAAATGCACCATTTGTCTTCATGTGTTTGATGATTGGTATTTTCATAAATTACGTGGATACGTTTTTCATTGTATTCTTAGATGACATACTTATCTACTCTAAGTCTAAAGAAGAGCATGAGAACCACTTGAGGATGGAGCTACAGGTATTGAGGGAGCATTAGTTGTATGTCAAGATGAGAAAGTGATCATTTTATCAAAGGAAGATACATTATTTAGGCCATATTATTTCAAAGAATGGGATAACAGTGGACCCTCAAAAGATAAATTCCATTAAAGGATGGCCAACACCAAATAATGTCTCAGAAATGAGATCGTTCATGAGACTTGCAGGTTATTATAGAAGATTTATTGAAGGACTTTCAAGGATTTCACATACAACCACTTCTTTACAAAAGAAGGGTGTGAAGTTCGAGTGGATCTCTGAATGTGAATAAATTTTTCAACACTTGAATAATTTTTTAACAAGTGCACCAATCTTGAAGATTGTTGATCCAAATGAAGATTTCATTATGTGAACTAATTCCTACAAGGAAGAGGAGTCCTTACTAAAAATGGGCATGTGATATGTTATGAGTCAGGGAAGTTGAAGGAACATGAGAGGCATTATTCCAACATGATGTAGAATTATGAGGGATTCACCTTATTGACCAATATATTATCATGTTCATTCATAAAGAGGGTTTTTTAATTGTGAAAAATATAGTCAATTGTTGGCCCTTGACCAAGTTTTGAGAAAACATTGGTCATGTTTGACCATTTTTGGGACTTCGACAGGCCGGTTGAAGATGGAGTGCCCAGGTGAAGAAGAGATCATGGGATATCACTTATTTTGTATGCTTGTGGACCAAGAAAAGGGTTATTAGGGTTTATGTAATAGGTATGGGATGTCGTATCATGGGTTTACCCATGTTTAGGCCTCTTTGTAAATGTATAAGTAGTAGCTAAGCAATGTATGTGGCCATTGTCTTAGTGCACGACTACTCAATGTTAGTGTTAGCTATGTGCAAAGAGTATGTTTGGCTTAGTGAAAGAGATTGTAAGTGCTTTGTGCAGACAGACCATGTAAGGCTTTGTGCATTGACCTAATTTCGAGGAAGGTGGATCTAGTGTGTTCTACATAGATCACCTATCCAGTGCGAAGCTAAGCTCTGTGGCTTTGTGCACAAGAGAAGATGAATGTAAGGAGATCGAAGACTAATAAAGAATAAAAAGAGTTGGTGGATGTAGCCCCACATTGGGGTGAACCACGTAAATTTTGTGTTTGATGTGCTTTGTGTGATGTTGTTTACATGATTATTGCTTAGTGTTGTTGATGTTATGTATAATGGATGCATCTGATATCGTAGCTTAGTTATTAATGATGAGAATCAATGTTGTATCTGAGCTGATGTTGTGTGATAAATGAGTGGATGTGCTTAATCTTGATTGCTACTGTGTTAATCTGTAATAAGGGTTTAACCTGGGATGCGGATAAATTTGAAGAACTAATGCATGTTATTGGCTAAGTGCTCTGTCAAGTTTTGTAATCACCGATCTGTGTCCCATCTTGGTTGTAGACACCTGAGTCCTTCAACCCCCCCTGCCTCTACCTTGGGTGATACTTCATCTTCTTCGCAGGTGTTTCTGAAAGGGCTGGTAGTTAGGTTTTTGTTGGTGTGTTGTTGAAGCGTTGAACCCTGGGTCTTCCCCTATGCCAACAAATGGTACTATTGTCAGGACCTAAAATTGTGATTGCTAGGAACTGAAGAAAAGAGAAATATATGTGCATAGATATGTTGTTGTAGTGCACAGTATTTTACTTGACTTGTGAAGCTCTATGCAAATAAAGGAACCGGATCTCAAGAAAAGAAGTAAGATCTTAAAGCTTTTTTCTCTGATAAAGGTAAGATAAGTGGAAATTTTTGATTCAAAAGTATGAATCTAGGTATGTTTGATAGATCTTGTCCTAGTCTGAAAGCTAGGTCACAGTTAGTATAAAGAGTTGATCTGAATAAACTTGATAGAAATAGAGAAAAATATGTTATTCCTATGCATAGAAAGAAGTTTTGGACTAATAAGTGGATGCAGGAACCTAGAAAGAATTTTTGCAGATTGCAGGTCCAGCACTATGATCCCAGTGCATAGTACAAGAGAGGTTGGGGATCATTTAAAAGAAAGAGAGTATTGACATTGTGTTATAATTGCAGAAGGCCGGGACATCTTGCTAAGGAATGCTGGTATAGGTCTTATTTGTATTTGTTGTAAAGTTATTGGTCATGAGGTTGAGGATTGTCCAAGAATGATTGCTAAAGTTGAAAAGATGAACAAGAGACAACAAAACCATAAAGAAGGTCAAGAGACTAAAGATATTTTAAATAATCATATAGAAAAGTAATAAGAGACTATGTTAATACAGTTAAAAGAATAAATGGATGATCACAAAGACATCAATTTACCAGAGATCCTGAATGAAAAACAACACATATTTACAAGAATAGAAGGCTTTGACATAGACTGTGTATTAGATGAGGAAACATATGTGAACATTATGCTAGAAAGCACTTAGGAAATTTTGGGAAATCCTGCTATGATACCTTCATTGGGATGGATAGGCTTGTTTAAAGGAAAGATGATAACCTTATGTGGAAGAGTTACTAATATACCTATGATCGCTCATGGAATTGCGATAGAAGAAGACTTTGAAGTTATTAGACTTGTTGAGAACAACTCCCCTTTTCCACTTTTGTTAGGAAAGACTTGGATTGAGAAGGATTAGATCAGAAGAAAAGTAGAAGAGGAAGACACAGAAAAGAAAAAGAAAGAACTAAGGGATTTCATAGCTTGAAGAATAGATTGAATCATAGAAGAACGGGAACTTCAGTCGAAGCAGCAAAATGAAAGAGAAGTAGTTGTCAGCTTTGAAAGAGTGCAAGAAGGGTTGAAGGACCTATCCATGCAAGACAAAACTATGTCCACCTAGGACCTAGTAAGCAAAGATTTATTATCTTTGAACCCTTTGAAAGAACATCAGTAACGTGAAGTCAATACGCTAAGAACAGATAAGAATAAGAAAAAAGAGAGGAATCCAAAGACTCGAACCACAGGAAAGAAGGCAAGAAAATTCAGTAAGAAGAAATCCAAGTTAGAAAAACTATAAGGAGTCCTAGAGAAGACTTCACAGGAGACAGATCTGCAGAACTTGAACCTCGTCGGAATAGCAGAACCACGTAGAATGGAACTTCACCATGACGAAGTGATATGATCATTGTTGTAATGTTCCCAAGACAATTGTTTCACTTATGAACACTAAATTACTCTTGACTTAACATTTTTACTATTGTGTATGTATGTTGGCCACTGATATTTCAGACTTAGGGTTTATTTCAATTATTCAGTCACAGTTTATTCAAGATGCATTCAATACATATAGATCGTAGAAATACACAAGATATGGAACCATAAACAAAGATATGATATTTTATTATGAGAAATCAAGCACCTGGTACAATATAGAATCATATCTGGAATAACTTCAGATGGATTCAAGACAAAGATATGAGCTACTATGAAAATCTCCCAGAAATGCAGGATAAGCCTCCCAAAGGCTGAAATGTAAGATGAACACTCCAATACAAAATCTAGGGTTTGAACTAACCCTCAAATTGTTGGTACATCCTGTTGAATACTATGAAGACCAAGGGTCATGTCCTCCTAGGTCACGTCCTCCTAGATCACGTCCTCATGGGTCATGTCCTCTTAGGTTCATTGGAGGTCTCTGATATCTTCCTCTTATGTTAAAAGGCCATCTAGGAACAAATTTCAGCTTGGAAGCTGGTCCTAGGTCTCTTGTCCTCCAAATACCATCATGTAGGTTGGTAGGCTTAAAATCCTTTACCCAACCCTTCAAGGGTTCCATCAGCTACTCTGTGAAGATCATCAAGAGTTTGGTCTATGATCCATCCTGAACCATGACTGCTAGCCTCTGGAATTGCTTAATGTACACCTATGGCGCTCCTATTTGTCTGAGTTGTGTGAGATACCAGAAATGTATCTTAGGATCCCCCTGATCAAATCTGTCCATGAGTATTTGAGTTAAATCTGTGTATGCCACTATCTGATTTTGGCCTAGTGTGGTTAGTCCATGATACCGCCAATCATGATCTTTTCCATCCAAGTACATGGTGGAAAACTTGATGGCTTCCATCTCCCTCATGGGATTAAGCTGTAGATAAGTGTTCAACTTTTGTACCCATGCTTGTACTGTCATCTTGTCCATACCATCAAAGTAGGGAATCTCCATCTTCCCTGCTCTACGTTCAAACTCATAATTGCTCATGTGGTTTGGCCTAGTCTTGTTTCTGAATTTGAGTTGAAAATATTGATCCAGAGACATCTGCCTTTGAATCATCATATCCAAATCATTGTACTGCCTGGTACACCATGCCATCTTCTCAACAAATTCATCCACTTGTTCATGTTTTTCCTATTCATCTATGAACGTGGGTAAGTATGGTCTATATGCTAGCCCTGCTACCCATCTGTCCAAGTGGAGTGCTCCCTCCATGGATTCCCTCAGACTGATGATAGGGCACATGTTCTGGATTATACCTGTTTCCACCATGTCATCTACCAGTCTCCCTATTTTCATACGTCTATGGACCTTTTCCCTTGTGATTCATCTACATCAACAACTGGACTATCCTTGACCGGTTTTCATCCACCTTCTCCAGGTTCTCATCTACCTTTTTCAAGGTCTCAGTGATTTCGTCATGTCCTCTGTGGTTTTCATAATAGTTCTCCTGCAAATGAATGAACAATTTACTTTCTGTTTGGTTTATGGATTTATTGAACTCTTGTGCTAAGAAGGCCAAGCCTTGGGGCTCATCTTCATCACCTGAACCCTCCATCTCAGCCTCTATTTCACTTGCATGTTTCTTCCTTCGGCCCATATAGATACCACTGTACCTCTGCATGCACTAATCCTAACAAGATGGGAGGATCAGTGCTCTGATACCACTGTAATGCTCCCAAGCCAATTTTTTCTCTTAGGAACACTGACTTACTCTTGAATTAATGGTTTTATTGTTGTGTATACAAGTTGGCCACTGATATTTCAGCCTTAGGGTTTATTTTAGTTATTCAGTCACAGTTTATTCAAGATGCATTCAATACATATAGATCTCAACAATACACAAGATATGGAACCACAAACAAAGATCTGATATTTTATTATGAGAAAGCCGGCACCTGGTACAATATAGAAGAAGATCTGGAATAACTTCAAATGGATTCAAGAAAAATATATGAGCTTCTACAAAAAGATCTCTAAAATGCAGGATAAGCCTCCCAAAGGCTGAAATGTAAGATGAATGCTCCAATACAAAATCTAGGGTTTGGCCTAACCCTAAAGTTGTTGGTATGTCCTGATGAAGACTATAGATACCAAGGGTTCAGCCCTCCTGAAGAAGAATACTTATAAATTCCACCAAAATCCACCAAGAGATAGATCAGGGTCGGTGAGGGTAACCCCTTCCTAGAGTATGAAGCCCAAATATTGATTTCTCCTCCTCCAACTGTTGAAACCCTAAACTGGTACGACCCTTTTGAAACCCTGAATGTGAACAACAATTCGGCCTGGATGAATGAGGTCTCCGAATCACTAGAAACTCTCTAGGATGATAGATCAGGCAGTCACAAACCCCCAAGAGAAGTTTCAAGATCAGATCTGAGGTAGAGCCTCCTAGATCCTGAATCACCAAGGCATCCTCTCTCCTCCAAAACTGTCCCAACCTGCAAATAATTATCTGGATGTAGTAAATCTTCAAGAAAGAATCCAAATGGATGAGCAATGTCCTGCAAGAAAAAATCTAATAATGGAATCTCCCAAAGCCCTCTCAATAAGTTGGATCAAACTATTCCTCAATCAATGTTGTGCCCTTGTAGGAAAACCTTGAATATTACGACCTTGTTACTCTCCTGAATGGATGAAGGAACCTGTGGTGAGTGTAGAATGGTGTGGGTGGAGTATTTAATCCCCGTGACCAAGCTTGGAACAAGTGAGTGGGATATTTCACCACTGCGTTTCTCTCTAAGGTTTGTAAACTCAAAACCCTCAAAACCATGTGCTCAAGAGATCAATAAGCAAATACCAAAATATCCAAGATGATTGAATGGTGCGCCCTAGCCTTTCCTTTATACTTCTTTTTGATTTCCATGTTGAGTTATTTTAACCCCTTGGTTTAACCCTAACTCAACCTACAACACTCTAATTATTCATTGAGTTACCTTTTTCTTCTTTTTCCCTTTTTTCCTAAGTCAACTTCAAAATATAACATTATTTTGGTTGACTTTTCCCCATGTTGTATGAGACTATGGTCTACTGGGGATACCTAGACCACTAAGTCTTCCCGGACCTCTTCATCCAGAGGTGGGGGACATTATAGTCTCCCCTACAAGATATTGCTTGTCCTCGAGCAATTCCAAACTTGTTTCTCATACCACCTGCTCACTCTCCCACATGGCATCCTCAATGGGTAAGTCCTTCCATTTGATCAAATATTCCTTGATGCTTCTTGTTGTTCCTGAGTCTGTACTAAGGCTTAGAGTACAGTGTCAAGGCATCCGAAAGTATGGTAATGGTTGATAAAGGATTTCATTAACCTTCAGTATGGGAAGCTAATGAAGGTTTTTGCGTTCATGCTATCTGGCTTCCAGCTGTTCCTGGGTTGCGATATCTTGTTCAATGGCCGCCCATGAACGTTCTAATTCTTCCTGGGTATTAGCAGTTCTAAGGGTCGTACTGAAAAGACTTAACGCAATATTAGTTTGATCTGATATCCCGAGTTGAATATTGGGTTGAATTACCGTGGGTGCAGTCATTGAGGAACAGTAAGGGTATGGAAATGATTTAACAAGAGATTTTAATGGCTGATTCGATCCGGTCGAAAATAAGAGAAATCTTCGTATGAAGAACGAAATGGAACTACAAACGAAAGGCCCTTTCCTGTAACTGTATGATTTTTTGTAAAAGATGCGAAATGAGAGAAGAACGTCTACGTAAAATCTTTATCGATAAAAACTCACGTGTACATGAAAAAAGAGATTGACATGAACATAATTGACATGGTGCAAGTAAACACAAAATCCTGTAACTGTAGCTTGGTCTTACACCTGCTGATAGCCGGTGCAGAGGAAGGAAAAGGGACAATTACTGTAATATGAACTTGCTTCACTATAGTAGTGGTGGTACTAAGTTATAGTGATACCTCTCAGTTATGTAGAGCAAAATGAAAAGAAACGAAGAACTTAACAAAACAAACTAATTGTGTAGAGAAAAATGAAAGGAAACAAATAACATGACAAAACAAACTTGAGATACAGTCGGGACAGAATCGGGAATCTTGAATTTGCTTCGTATTAACTTCCTTCATAGGAGAATTCTGTTACAATGGGTACCAAAAAGTCCAGCCTTTTTCTCTTCTTTTGGTGATGTATTTATACAAGATTTTTCCCTCGGTTCCGCGAAGCCACCTTATTCCATCTGGCCGAACTTGTTTTCAAAAAGGTGCCAGGTGTTTGTTTTTGTTTAAATTAAATACATATGATACATCTGTCCCACTATTGAAATACAATCTGTGAAGTCTTTACATTGACAACTGGGGGAACGAAATAACTCCATTTCACCTATTTTGTTTTCAAGAAGAGTTAGATGCTTGTCCTCGCAGGGATGCTATGTAGATGATACACTTGTCTATAAACTGGGTCACAAGCTGCGAAGGCTCAGCTTGACAGCTGGTTTTGGCACAATAAAACTCTTGGGCCAGCTGTGGAAGTTTATCATTTAATTGTTCATTGACGATTTTAAGAGCGTCGAGTTGTACACTAGGCTGGATCAAATGCTTGTCGATTAGAACCGAGTTTACCCTGCTCATCCCGGAAATTTCTGCCGCATTCATCTCATTTTCCTCCTTTATGTTGAGAGAAATCCTATTTGTATTTACCTGTCTTAGTGCCTCGGTGTCGCTTCCAATCTCCATTCCTAATTGATCACCATTCATGACATTGCAGACTTCTGCTAACGAATTGGTCACCTTTTGAACCTTCTCTTTGCTCGAAGCGATAATCTGTTCCCAATTCTTTAACAAGATATTGCCTCTAGTCTGTTCAGCAATGGTGAGACCAGGTGGCCCCAAAAACCTGTTGTTAATCGCTATAACTGCCTCTTGGAAAGCAATCCGGGCAGCTTCTGCGTTTCTTTCTTTGCTAATCAGATTCTCGGAGATTCGATGTATTAATAAGTAGTTTTCTCGAATCTCCCCTACCTTGTTAAGCAGGCTCTGTTGAGCAGAGGAAACCCTGCTCCGAATATCAGTCGCTCGGATTTTGACAATATCAATGTCAGTTGCTCTGTTTTCTACAACCTCCAGTTGAGCTTGCAGTTGTGTAATCGTATCTCTCAGCTGGTCCGATTGCAACCGACCATCCCGGATCATAGAATTGGCTTGTTCCAGCTTGGTTTTGAGTGCTTGGATTTCTTGCTTATCACCTGATTGAGCCAACTCTATTTCTCTGCTCACTTGACTCCTAGCGCTTTCTTCCGCTGAAGTCACCCTAGCTTCTAAAGTCTTGATCAGGCGATTTTTTGTTTTGAGCTGCCTCTTTAGCCCTTCGATCGATAATTGATTTGCCGTTGCGTACGCTCCTAGTGTTCTCGCGATTTCTGTGGAGAATTCATCTTTCCTTTTATTCGTCCCATCGATCATTATTTTGAATCTTTTAGCAGTAGCCTCTCCTTCTTAATAAAATTCTCGTTTCACCATGGCTTTCCTCTTTTTGTCAAAAAAGAATTCGTTAGGAGGTAGTTCTTCTGCCCTTACAGGCCTCAATTCTTCTCCAAATATCCACCCTTCACTAACGCCTGCTTGAGCTGACTGCAAGGGTGTGACAGAGGCGATGGGCTGCCCGATTTTTTTCGCAGCTTTCCCCGATGTGCTGAGCGGACTTTGCTTTTTCGGGGGGTCGGGAGTCTTCGATCCTGCCTCTGGGTTCTGACTTTCCGGTGGACTTGTATCTTTTATTTCCTCCTCCGGATTGGGTCCCTTGGGAGGGTTAGCAGCTTTCTCTCTTGTTTCGGGATTTCCTCCCTGTTCAGGAGTCTTCTCCTTTTCGGGCTGTTTCTTCGTTTTGGGGTCTTCCTCCTGCTCGGGATTCTTGCTCTACTCCCCTTCCTGATGTTTTTCGGGGTTAGAGGTTTGCCCTTCAGAATTCTCGGCTTCTTTTCCTTTATCTTTGGGAAGTCCCAGGCCTCCTAGCACCACGGGGAGACATCGTTTCCTGTTCGCCTAAAATTTTAAGACAGAATCCCTGTCTTCGACCGCTAGGGAATTGATTCGGAATTGTACTTCCGGGTAGGATTTGGCCCCTCGGAAAAAATCATCCGAGGGTGAGTCTTCGTGCTCGAACCTCTTTAAACCGCATTTCCTAAATGAGTACTCACGACCCTCTGTGGATCATGCTTTTTATATTTGATATAGGCCAATTTCAAGCCTTCTAAGGCTGGAGCCTCAACCTTAGCATGTCCAAAATCTAACAAGGAAAAAGAATTAAGCCGGATAGGAAAAGACGGCCATACCTTCTTTGCTGATGCTTTTAACTCTTTGCTCACGCCGCCGATCACTGTTTGGCGAGCGATCTCGCGACATGCCAGTTTGTCGGGGATAAATTGTGGGAGCGCCAGAGGAGGAATAGCGGCTCTGAATACTCTCAAATATGAGAATTCCTCTTCCACATACCAGTCTGTGATATGGCTCAGATTTGCAGCCATGCCATATGGAATGCGGGGTGGCAAAAGGCCAAAAATGGTGACGTGCAGGGGCACCATCACCCAATTAAAAATTTCATAAATGAAATCATTTGCATTGTTCTCCCATAGTTTATCGTGGTACACATGCACATATTTATCTTCGGATGGACTCCAAGCCCATTTCATTAAAGGAAAAGGCGTCCTGGCGCATATAGCATCCATGATATACGTGGACATGTAGAATCTGGACGGCTTTCCCGCTGCCTTCTTCTCTTGGTACTCGGTGATTTTGTTGAATAAATTATCAGAGAGGATTTTTGCCCAATTGAATGAGGAACCTTCTGCCACCCGAAAAATGAGGGGTACCCACTGGA
>JZKD02S1155734.1:342573-355931 GCA_000966675.3 Picea glauca
ACAAGTCATCATCGCCACATACCTGTAATTTGGTTCCAACGAAGAAATCGAATACACACCCTCGTTGTTCACCCTGAATGTGGAGGAGCGAGATACCCAATCCTTTATCAAGCCTAGCATAGTCTTGTCAAATTCGTCGCATTCCTTCTCTTTGAACTCTGCGAAGAATTCTTTGCCAAATGTGAATTCAGAGGTCGCTAGGAGCTTATACATAGCCTGGATGTGTTCGGGCCTAAAAGTCCCAATAATGTCCCGTCGGTCATTTACAATAGTTCTGGAAGACAAGTCGATGTGATCCAATGCCCATCGGATCATATCGAAGTACGGGAGCAACCGAGGTCTGGACGCAACTAGATGCATTCTCGACTGAACAATAGCCTTGTATCTAGTGTTCAGGTCATCCTTCACGATATCATAGTTATAGTCATCAGAGTCTGAACAGTTTAATGCCTCGGATTGCAGGATATCTATAATATAAGACCAGGTAGATACGGAGCCGCCTGTCTGAGGCGAAGTGTCTGAGATGTTGTCCGAACCCTGTGCTGCGACTTCGATATTTGCTTTGGCTCCTCTCCTTGGCGCCATAGCTGAAACTGGCGTTTTCGTTCTTCTGTGATAAACCTGCGTATACATGCAGAGGCTAGTTCACTTGGAGAAAGACTTGCTCTATACACTTAAATGAGAAATGTTTTTCTTTTAATAAATAAAACAAGTTTCGTATATATTTTGGAAATCATGTACCTTTGTCATGGGTTCATTAAATCGCAAATAAAACCAAATTAATTGAAAAAATCCGATCTTATTTTCATCATGGATTTACCCTATTTCCTCATTAATGTCATGAATGTTGGGCGGCTTGACAGGTACTCGGGTCATGGAGAGTAAATGAATCCCTTGTTAAGTGTGCCAACCTCGATGCGTGGGACGTACCTTACTTTAGAAATATATTTCTAAAAATTTCAAATCTTAACGGCTTAGAGATTTCCTCGCTTTTCGTCATCTCGTGAAATTCCCTTTAACGTTTTGACTTTACAACTCGCGAGATTGTGAATTCCGATCTCGGTATTAATTAAAAATAAACATGATGTGGCGGATCCTTAATGATATGATTAACTTAATTGCCAGATCGTGAATCGGGAATTTGAAGACAAGTTTTTAGGAGAACGATATGCCGAGTCGCGATATTGCGATGCAGCGATAATTAAGGCCCAATATAATTATGTCGCGACTTCGCGACTCGGAGTTTCGGATATTTTAACTTTATGAAAGAAAATGTCGAGAGGCGATGTGCCGAGAACCAAGTTTAACTATAGTTAGTTGTTTACTCTTGGTTCTCGACTATGGTTATTTAAAAAATATCGCATTCTCAGCTCTCGAGGTTGAGAAAACAAAAATTTAGGGTCAAGAAATGCCGAGGCGCGAAACCCCGACGATGTCATAATCAAGGGTTAAAGGTCCTATACTATTCTTGTCTTGGACGAAAATTAAAACCGAGTTCGCATTCTCGCGACTCGGGACTTGTGAATTCAAGAAATAAGGTGTCCAACTCGCGAGATCGCAAAATTTGAAAAATCCTAAGGACAAACATACTTGCGAAAAACAGGCCCTTTGTAAGTGACAAAGCATTACTATTCAGGCAACAAAAGTTTTTCCAGAGTTTTATGATTTTGGAAGGAAAAGGGAAAGAAAAACAACTTTATATCTCAAGCATGAGAATATTCAAAATTGTGTGAGGCGAAAAAACAGGGGCGGCTCCAACATAGGCTCCAACTAGGGATCCCGCTTCCCTGTGAGGCGGGAAGAACAGTAGACCAGGTGCCAAAATTGGGTAAATGGAGTCAAAAACTAAAATCAAGGAAAAAGATAGAAAAAGATAGAAAAGGGAGAAAGAAGCTTTCGATTGATAACCAAGAAGCTTTCCGAACTCAAATTCTTTTTCCGAACATAGCTGAAGTCACCTTCGCAATTTCCTCTTTCTCGCTACTAAGTTTGGGGAGCGCTTCAAGACAGTCGTAATGATCCTAGGATATTCAACAGGTATTATTATTCTTAGCTTGCATGAAAAGAATGATATATTATATAATCTAAACTGGGGAAGCCCCGTCTGAATTTTGGGAAATGATCAGGTTTCCAGAAAGTGTTGATTCCCAAAGTATATTGATGTTTATGTATAACAGCCTTACAGATCTCCCAGACATTGCTTCACTGCCAGCGAGCCTGTTCAATACCCCGGTGAAGTTGTCTGACCCTTTTCTACTGAATTTCTTTTCACCACTTCGGAAAGATTTATGCGTTTAAATGCTAAGACGAGGGCAATCATTTCTGAATTTCCTTTCATCGTCTTAATGGACTAGGTGGGGGCAATCATTTCTGAATTTCCTTTCACCACCTATCTTAATATTTTATCTTTAATCACGAAGATGGGAGCAATCAGTTTATGTCAGGGTTGAGATCTGTAAAATATTTTTACCAAAGGTCTGTCAAATTATTTTGATTACTCGGTATCAACCTTTCCTTGACCCTTTCAAGACCTTTAATCCATAGGGGGATAAGGGAGAAAGAATGAAACTTTAAGGGACATCCTGTTCAAGCAAACTTTTCTATTTTAGACGCTGTTGAAAAAACCTAGAAAGGTCAGGATCACTATAAACGTCCTTTAGCTTAGCAGGAGATTAAGTAGTTGTAAGGACCAGCTTTCTCATTAAGGTATGTTCGAAAATATTCAAGGTTTTAAA
This sequence comes from Picea glauca, assembly GCA_000966675.3. Lineage (NCBI taxonomy): Eukaryota > Viridiplantae > Streptophyta > Pinopsida > Pinales > Pinaceae > Picea > Picea glauca. The sequence continues at coordinate 345,309 of JZKD02S1155734.1, forward strand.
ACGAAAAAAACTTTAACTCCCATTCAAAAACTCAGGAAGATATTGACTTGCTAAAATTGGCCCAAATATGGACAGAAAACCAAGGAGCAATCGAAAAAGGGGTAATATCGAAAAAGGTGACAACAGTTCTGGATTAGTCTTCGAATGCATTCGGGGATAAAAATTATGACATGATTACCTTCGATTTAGCGTGTTGATTCGATTTTAGTTTGAAGATCAAAGTCCAAAAATAATCCTGTTATCTAACTTTTTATATTGCAATTTGGATAACATTACCTCAGATTGCTTTAAACAGCCTTTCATGATATATGTATCGAGAAAACTCACCTTTGTCTTTCGATTTCCTCGTGGACTATGAATTATCTTATGTATCACCTGATTTAAGTTGTTCTATTGTCCACACTGGTCTGCACATTATTTCCTCTGTCAGCTTCGCCTGAGGCTGGAAACCTGCAAAAATGAATCCAAGTCTCATTTGAAAATGTGTTGAAAATTTAAGAAGGAAAACCAAAAATTGAAAATAAATATTTGAGAAAACATCAATATGTACAAAAATTCGTAATGAACTTTATTTATTTACAAATATATATATACATATATAACAATTTTCTATCCGACTAGTGTCATGTCATGTAGTGTTTCAGATATCGTCCATTGACAGGGGCGCTGAGTATTTCCCCGTCAAGATTTTCCAGAAGGAAAGAATTCTTTCCTTCTGGAGCCGAGACCCTGAATGGTCCATACCACAGGTGGTCAAATTTGCCATGCTTTGCGGCTTCTTCTCTTCTCGCATCCCATCTTAACACTAAGTCACCTGGAAGGAACTCTCCGTCCTTCGCCTTAAGGTCGAACAACGCCTTCATATCGTCTTGGTATTTTTGTACCTTCTCATCAACCTCCCCTCTAAACTGTTGAACCTCAATGAGTTGGTTAATTCTTCTAGTCTCATGATTTGGTTCTTCATTTTGATCTTGCCATAATTTCATTACCAGCAATGCTAAGTTTATGGGCAGAACCACCTCGGTTCCATATACCATCTGAAATGGCGAAATGCCGATAGATCTTTTAGTGCTAATGCGGTTTTCCCATAATGCGTGTTTCAAATGTACATGCCATGATCTCTTATTTTCGTTCAGTACCTTTTTTATCACATTAACCAGGCTCTTATTTGATGATTCAGCCATCCCATTTCCCTGAGGGTAATAAGCAGTGGAATGGTCGAGAACAATACTGTACTTCTGGCAGAAATCAATCATAGCCATGGATTTGAAAGCCTGGGCGTTGTCGGTAACAATCTTCCGGGGACACCCGAATCTCGACAAGATATTATCTTCCAAGAAATCAATCACCACAGAATCTGTTGCCCTTTTAGTTGGAATTGCTTCCACCCACTTGGTAAAATAATCTGTGGTCGTCAAAATCCACTTATGCTGAGCACTGGAATGGGGGTTGATTTCCCCTATGAATTCCAATCCCCATTGTTGAAACGGGGCTTCGGTTTTGACTGGAACAAGTGGTAATGCAGGGAGTTTCTGCTTGCCGACGAATATCTGACATGAGTAACAGGCACGTACTTTGGCATTGACGTCCGAGAATAATTTCGGTCAATAGTACCCGACCCTCAAGATTTTATAGGCCGTGGCTCTCCATGCATGGTGCCCACCACAGATTCCTTCATGGAATTCTTCTATAACTCGCGGAGTTTCCGACTCAACCAGACAAACCAGTAAAAATCCGAGTGGATCCTTCCAGAATAGTTGATTTTCTGAAATACAATACTTTACAGCATGGATTTTTAAAGTTCTGCATTTGGTTGGCGTTAGTCCATCTGGACATTTCAGGTTTAGTAAATAGAAAACTATATCCTTATACCAGCTTGACGACATAAATTTCTCCTCAATCTTGTTTGGATATGTCTGGTCATCTGGCTCTTGCAAATGTGTGTCTTCGCCTTCCCCTTGTAGGCAATTGATATCAAGAGCTCTAAGGTTCGATTCGGCTAGAAGTTTGGCCAGACCCTTTCCCTTTATCAATTTAGTAGGCTTGATTTCCAGGTCAAATTCTTGTATCTTAGCGAGCCAGCACCCTCATTTTCCATCGTTGTCTGGCTGTACCAATATATCCTTCACAGCACTGGTTGGTACATATGCGATAATTTTTGAATGTAGAACGTAAGTTCTGAATGCCTTTAGCGCTTTCACCATTGCGTACACCTGTTTTTCCATTATATCATATTTTAGTTCGGCGTCTCTAAGACTCTTGCTAAAAAACGCGATCGGGCTCTCATAACCTTCATCATCTTTTTGCAGTAACACTGCGGCGATAGTATGTTGAGAAGCAAATGAGAAGACGATGAAATCTTTCAAATAATCTGGGCTTGTCAACACGGGTGCCTCGCTGATAACTTTTTTAATATGTTCGAATGATGCCTTAGCCTCAGCGGTCCAATTTACTCTGCTATCCTTTTTCAGCATTCCTGTAATCAATTTAACAATCTCAGCGAAATTTGGTACGAACCTTCGTAAAAAATTTATTGTTCCCAAGAAAGCCTGGATTTCTTTAATGTTTCTAGGAATACTGATAGTTTGTATTGCTTCAACTCTCTTAGGGTCAATCTTAATTCCGTCTTTAAAGACGATATGCCCTAGGAGTTTACCTTCCTGCATGGCGAAATGTGATTTCTTTGGATTCAAAGATAGGCCATACCTGCGGCATTTTTCGAAAGTCTGTTTTAAATGGATCAGATGTTCTTCGTCAGTTTTGGAGAAGACTGTTAAATCGTCTAGGTAGATTACTATGAACATATCTCTTTCTCCAATGAAAGAGATATCCATGGCGCGCTGGAAGGTAGCCCCCGCATTCATTAATCCAAAAGGCATTTTATCATACATGAATGTACCCCATGGCGTGGTAAAAGCGATTTTTTCTCTATCTTGCTCATTCATGGCGATTTGGTTGTATCCCAAAAATCCATCTATCATAGACATCCGATTTTCCCCAACTACCCGTTCTAGGACATGGTCCATTTTAGGAAGTGGATAATTATCTTTAAGAGAGGACCTGTTCAAGTTCCGGAAATCTACACACAGTCTGATTTCTCCGTTCTTTTTTCTGACAGGGACCAAATTTGCTATCCAGTCAGAGTATCTTAGCGGTACGATTATTTTCGCGTCTAAAAGCTTCTTAACTTCTTTTTCAATAACAGGCAACAAAATAGGATTAAACTGCCTGAGCTTCTGCCTAAAAGGCTTGACTCCGAGCTTCAAAGGTATCTTGTGCTCAATTATAGAGGTATCGTATGTTCGAAGCTCATCATAGGACCAAGCGAAAACATCTTTATATTGTTTAAGTAAATCTCTATACTGGTCCTTTACCCTAGGAGGGAGAAATTTAGATATCTTCACCATCCTGGAATCTTTCTCAATTCCTATGTCGCAATCTTCCACTTCTTCTGGTTGGGGCTGCAAAGTGGACTTCATAGGTATGTCATTTTGATCGAAAAGTCTTTCCAAAGGGATTAAACCTTTAAGGATTTGGTTATTTTTAAGGACCAACATGCGGTGATTTGCTATTTTTTCTTGGAAGGTTTTAGGATTTTCATCTTCTTGCATGACCCAGGTCGGGTCGTTTTGGTTTTCTTGATCTGGATGGGTCTCGGAGAATTCGCCTATTGCTATAAGAAATTTCTGAATTTGTTCGTCATCCTCAAAAACCTGCCAGTGTCGGACATTGTCTGGTATAGATGGTTTATATCTGATTTCAATATGATATTTCAGCTTAACATTTGTGGGAGGGGAAAAGGTTGAGGCTGCTTTAGCCAATGCATCCGCATGTAAATTTTCTGTGCGAGGAATAAAATGGATTTTTATAGACGAGAAAAAATTCTCCATCAAATCCCAAACACAATTTCTGTATGTTCTTAGCCTGGGATGTTTGGCTTGGTATTGTCGGTTTACCTGTTTTACTATCAATTCAGCGTCACCGTAAACCTCCAAATTTTTTACATTTAACTTCTTGGCCGCCTCCAAACCTAAGATCAATGCTTCATATTCGCATACGTTATTGGTATAATCTATGTCCCACTGTAAACGATATGAGAAAGGAACTGTAAACTTACCCTCAGGTGCTATCAAAAGTATACCAGCACCAGCTCCTTCGGAAGATGAAGCGCCATCGAAGTACATCTTCCAGAGACCACTTTCACATAGTTCTTCAGTCAAAAGGCCAAGCTCTTCTTGACTTATATCAAGTTCTTCTGGACATCCATTCAAACCGACATCGAAAGATAATATGCAATTTCCCAAATATTGGTCCGCGACATAAATGGGAAAATTATTTGGGTTCTGAGGATCACTGACAGTATACGCTAATCTTGTTTCTCTATACAATCGTGTGAACTGACCACCAAACAAAGGAATTGTGGCATATGACATGTCCAATTGTAGAGAACCACCCAACTTGGCTCCCCACGACCTGGATAGTAACATACCATATTTGGGAGGAATATCCGCAATAACTACATCCATCAAGACATTCTTGATCGGGACCTGAGCTAGGGAAAAAACCAGATCTTTTATCATTCCCATGCATTTAACCTTTCTTGAATCGAAAGAATATAGATCTCCATAGGGTCTAGTGATCTGGAGGCCCAGCGTTTCCATTATCATTTTGGGCATAACATTATGTGAAGCCCCGAAGTCTAACATGCAGTTATGCAGCAGTTGGTCATTTATATTCAAGGTGATATAGAAAGGAGCGACGTTGTCCTTGGATCCCTCGAAGTGGGGACCAAAGGTGATGTTGGGTCTATCATCTTCTAGGTTAATAACATCCGAGTGACCTTCAGGCTCAAAAACACCTATCGCTTTGGCAATTTGCTTATGATAAGTTGGGTTTTTCACTAATTCTACCAAAGGAATCGGTATCTTAATTTTATTTAATTCATTTTCAAAATTGTAAGATGTATTGGCCTTGTCTATTTATTTGATTAAGACCTCTGGATTTTCTCTTACCAACTGATTTGTCTAAATAACTTTCTCGCTCGTGATCTTATTTGGAGCTGTAACTTTATTTCTCGGTTCTGTTTCCTTTGTTTGGGTCTCAGCCTTTTTCACCTGAGACTGTTGAGTTTTTGTTACCTTGTCTTTATCGTGGGGTAACAATGTTTCTTCTAATGGAGGCTCTTGAGATTGACCCCTCGGGAGAATTATCTTAGGTTGTTCAGTAGAGATGGGCTTATTTTTTGACCTGAGATTGTATCTGGGTTGGAAATCAGCCGCTATCATTTCTGTTTCTGGTTGAATTAAGTAGAGGTCGTTGTGATCACCCTCTTCTTTCCCATTAGGTATTTGAGGGGTGTTTAAAGATTCTTCATACTCTTCCTTGGTCAAAAATGGTTGTGAACATTCGTCACCGAAACATGCAACTTCATCTTCCGAATCCCCGAATTCTTGGAGGTCACTTGCTCCTATAAAATTTTCGTTTTTTAGTGGAGTTGGTATTTTTTGATCCTCATTCTTTATTTGCCTCTGTTGATTCTGGGGATTCGGGTTTCTCCTGAAGTCCCTTTTGTTAAGAGAATCAGCTTTAGTCTGATCCAACTCCATCCTAGAGATTTTGTTAGATAGATATTTAATTATTTGGGCCATATCATCCACTCTGTCATCAGTGTATCTATTTGACCCAGAAGGACCTGCTGGTTCCCTATAGCGTCTATTATCACGGTTGGTTGTTTCCACTTTAGCCTTCATCTTACCTGAAGCCAACATATTAGACTCTATTTTGACAGCGTCGTCTTGCATTCTAATCAGGGTGTCTCCCCTTCTCTCTCGTAAAAGCAACACAAAATCGGGTTCGAAAGCTCCTGCGAAGGTTACTTTAGCTGAGGGTTCGGAAGGTTTAACAGCGGCTGGAATTTTATTATAAAGTTTGTTAAATCTTAGAATAAATTCCATAATGGTCTCTGATTTTTTCTTCCTTAGGGACCCGAACTCGGTAAGGTAGTATAAGTGATCCTTACGCTCTCCCCATTGTCTGAGGAAAGTGTCTTCCAAGGCGTTATATGTTCATATAGAAGCTGCAGGAAGACTCCGAAACCAAGCTCGGACCTGTCCTTCGAAAGTTTGGACAAGTAGTCTTGAATAGACATCCTCATGCTCAATACCGCATATGTCTGCGAACTGGTCAAAGAGGTTGATATGTTCGGCTGCGGTTAGGTCTCCCTCCCCAGTGAACTTAGGAAGATTTTTGATGTAATTGTCAGGTAAATCATGAAGGTTAGCGGGTAAAACTAAGGGAGCGTATCTCGCTGCTACTTTTGCAAATACTCTAGGAGAAGGGATATTCACTCCTCCACCTCCTCCTCCGACGCCTGCAATCGACTTGGGGGTAGGAAACGGGGGTGTAACACACACCTTAGAATTGGGTGAAACTGGGAGGTTCTGTTGATGAAAGGTTGGTGTGTCAAAAGATGACGATCCTTCCAAGGGGCCTTTACCCTTGTTTATAGATTGGAAAGCCTAATGTAGCTCACTCCTAAATTCAGAGTAGTTTGCTTCTGGATATTTGGTATTAGACAGAGGGCTATCAGAAGAAGGAGGTTCTGAAGTGGATTTAGTCTTGAGAAGTGGATTTTTGGGTTTATTAACTGAAGCAGTTGTCTCAATCGAACCTCTTGCTCTCAAAAATTTTTCAGGATTATTAACAGGCGTAATGAGATTGTTATCCGGGTTCTGTCTGGTATGTCTTCTACCAGACGCCAGTTTGAGTTTTAATGGAGTCGCTAAGTGAAAGATTTAGAATCAAGCCTTTAGTAAAAGTGTACACTCTTTGTTCACCATCAAAGAGTAATACTATTAACAAAATAGTTTGTCGTTCTCCCAGGGAAAAAGATTTCGTAACTTCGGTCCCCGCCAACGGCACCAGAAAGATGTTGTTCCTGAGTCTGTACTAAGTCTTAGAGTACAGTGTCAAGGCATCCGAAAGTATGGTAATGGTTGATAAAGGATTTCATTAACCTTCGGTATGGGAAGCTAATGAAGGTTTCTGCGTTCACGCTGTCTGGCTTCTAGCTGTTCCTGGGTTGCGATATCTTGTTCAATGGCCGCCCCTGAACGTTCTAATTCTTCCCGGGTATTAGCAGTTCTAAGGGTCGTACTGAAAAGACTTAACGCAATATTAGTTTGATCTGATATCCCAAGTTGAATATTGGGTTGAATTACCGTGGGTGCAGTCATTGAGGAACAGTAAGGGTATGGAAATGATTTAACAAGAGATTTTAATGGCTGATTCGATCCGGTCAAAAATAAGAGAAATCTTTGTATGAAGAATGAAATGGAACTACAAACGAAAGGCCCTTTCCCATAACTATATGATTTTTTGTAAAAGATGTGAAATGAGAGAAGAACGTCTACGTAAAATCTTTATCGATAAAAACTCACGTGTACATGAAAAAAGAGATTGACATGAACATAATTGACATGGTGCAAGTAGACACAAAATCTTGTAACTGTAGCTTGGTCTTACACCTGCTGATAGTCGGTGCAGAGGAAGGACAAGGGACAATTACTGTAATATGAACTTGCTTCACTATAGTAGTGGTGGTACTAAGTTATAGTGATACCTCTCAGTTATGTAGAGCAAAATGAAAAGAAACGAAGAACTTAACAAAACAAACTAATTGTGTAGAGAAAAATGAAAGGAAACAAATAACATGACAAAACAAACTTGAGATACAGTCGGGACAGAATCAGGAATCTTGAATTTGCTTCATATTAACTTCCTTCATAGGAGAATTCTGTTACAATGGGTACCAAAAAGTCCAGCCTTTTTCTCTTCTTTTGGTGATGTATTTATACAAGATTTTTCCCTCGGTTCCGCGGAGCCACCTTATTCCATCTGGCCGAACCTGTTTTCAAAAAGGTGCCAGGTGTTTGTTTTTGTTTAAATTAAATACATATGATACATCTGTCCCACTATTGAAATACAATCTGTGAAGTCTTTACATTGACAACTGGGGGAACGAAATAACTCTATTTCACCTATTCTGTTTTCAAGAAGAGTTAGACGCTTGTCCTCATAGGGATGCTGTGTAGATGATACACTTGTCTATAAACTGGGTCACAAGCTGCGAAGGCTCAGCTTGATAGCTCGCTTCGGCACAATAACACTCTCGGGCCAGCTGTGGAAGTTTATCATTTAATTGTTCATTGACGATTTTAAGAGTGCCGAGTTGTGCACTAGGCTCGATCAAATGCTTGTCGATTAGAACCGAGTTTACCCTGCTCATCCCGGAAATTTCTGCCGCATTCATCTCATTTTCCTCCTTTATGTTGAGAGAAATCCTATCTGTATTTACCTGTCTTAGTGCCTCGGCGTCGCTTCCAATCTCCATTCCTAATTGATCACCATTCATGACATTGCAGACTTCTGCTAACGAATTGGTCACCTTTTGAACCTGCTCTTTGCTCGAAGCGATAATCTGTTCCCAATTCTTTAACAAGATATTGCCTCTAGTCTGTTCGGCAATGGTGAGCCCATGTGGCCCCGAAAACCTGTTGTTATTCGCTATAACTGCCTCTTGGAAAGAAATCCAGGTAGCTTCTCCGTTTCTTTCTTTGCTAATCAGATTCTCGGAGATTCGATGTATTAATAAGTAGTTTTATCGAATCTCCCCTACCTTGTTAAGCAGGCTCTGTTGAGCAGAGGAAACCCTGCTCTGAATATCAGTCACTCGGATTTTGACAATATCAATGTCAGTTGCTCTGCTTTCTACGACCTCCAGTTGAGCTTGCAGTTGTGTAATCGTATCTCTCAGCTGGCCCGATTGCAACCGACCATCCCGGATCGTAGAATTGGCTTGTTCCATCTTGGTTTTGCATGCTTGGATTTCCTACTTATCACCTGATCGAGCCAACTCTATTTCTCCGCTCACTTGACTCCTAGCGCTTTCTTCTGCTGAAGTCACCTTGGCTTCTAAAGTCTTGATCAGGCGATTTTTTGTTTTGAGCTGCCTCTTTAGCCCTTCGACCGAGAATTGATTTGTCGTTGCGTACGCTCCTAGCGTTCCCGCGATTTCTGTGGCAAATTCATCTTTCCTTTTATTCGTCCCATCGGTCATTATTTTGAATCTTTTAGTAGTAGCCTCTCCTTCTTGATAAAATTCTCGTTTCACCACGGCTTTCCTCTTTTTGTCAAAAAAGAACTCGTTAGGAGGTAGTTCTTCTGCCCTTACAGGCCTCAATTCTTCTCCAAATATCCACCCTTCGCTAACGCCTGCTTGAGCTAACTGCAAGGGTGTGACAGAGGCGATGGGCTGCCCGATTTGTTTCGCAGCTTTCCCCGATGTGCTGAGCGGACTTTGCTTTTTCGGGGGGTCGGGAGTATTCAATCCTGCCTCTGGGTTCTGACTTTCCGGTGGACTTGTATCTTTTATTTCCTCCTCTGGATTGGGTCCCTTGGGAGGGTTAGCAGCTTTCTCTCTTGTTTCGGGATTTCCTCCCTGTTCAAGAGTCTTCTCCTTTTCGGGTTGTTTCTTCGTTTTGGGGTCTTCCTCCTGCTCGGGATTCTTGCTCTGCACCCCTTCCTAATGTTTTTCGGGGTTAGAGGTTTGCCCTTCATAATTCTCGGCTTCTTTTCCTTTATGTTTGGGAAGTCCCAGGCCTCCTAGCACCACGGGGAGACATCGTTTCCTGTTCGCCTGAAATTTTAAGACGGAATCCCTGTCTTCGGCCGCTAGGGAATTGATTCGGAATTGTACTTCTGGGTAGGATTTGGCCCCTCGGAAAACATCATCCGAGGGTGAGTCTTCGTGCTCGAACCTCTTTAAATAGCAATTTCCTAAATGAGTACTCACGACCCTCTGTGGATCATCTTTTTTATATTCGATATAGGCCAATTTCAAGCCTTCTAAGGCTGCAGCCTCAGCCTTAGCATGTCCAAAATCTAACAAGGAAAAAAAATTAAGCCGGATAGGAAAAGACGGCCATACCTTCTTTGCTGATGCTTTTAACTCTTTGCTCACGCCGCTGATCACTGTTTGGCAAGCGATCTCGCGACATGCCAATTTGTCGGGGATAAATTGTGGGAGCGCCAGAGGAGGAACAGTAGCTTTGAATACTCTCAAATATGAGAATTCCTCTTCCACATACCAGTCTGCAATATGGCTCAGATTTGCAGCCATGCCATCTGGAATGCGGGGTGGCAAAAGGCCAAAAATGGTGACGTGCAGGGGCACCATCACCCAGTTAAAAATTTCATAAATGAAATCATTTGCATTATTTTCCCACAGTTTATCGTGGTACACATGCACAGCTTTATCTTCGGATGGACTCCAAGCCCATTTCATTAAAGGAAAAGGCATCCTGGCGCATATAGCATCCATGATATACGCGGACATGTAGAATCCGGACGGCTTTCCGGCTGCCTTCTTCTCTTGGTACTCTGTGATTTTGTTGAATAAATTATCAGAGAGGATTTTTGCCCAATTGAATGAGGAACCTTCTGCCACCCGAAAAATGAGGGGTACCCACTGGACGTAAAAATGAGCCGTGTCCTCCGATCCGAACAACCGACAAGTCATCATTGCCACATACCTGTAATTTGGTTCCAACGAAGAAATCGAAT
>JZKD02S1155734.1:377047-389594 GCA_000966675.3 Picea glauca
TTCCAATATTTAATCATAAATTCACTCAAAAACACTAAAATAGATGCATTGGAAAATAATATGTCTAAAACCCATGTAATCATGAATATGGTTTAATGTAAGGGTATGGGAAAGCCGAATATGGTTAAAAGTGAAGTGAAAGTGAAGTGAAAGGTTGGTAAAAAGATGGTACTTTGGTGACCCAACAATGCCTACAACACTTTGGCCTTGAAGGCCGATTAAGGAACCAAAACAATTCGACCCTTATAATAGATGAGGCCATCAATGATCCTAAAGTTATCGTCCTGTATTTTCCCGTCAATTACCTGACAAGCAAACTAATTTTATGAATATTTCATCACCAAGTGGTCCTTCCAATCAAGAGACACATATGTCATGGTATTAATGGATGACCTTCTGAACAATGCATCAGCCACCACATTGCTCTTCCCTTTGAAAAATTCAATGTCAAAGTCATAGGCTTGTATTCTGCTTACCCATTTTTGTTTCCTTTCATTTAAGTCATTATGCTCTAATAGGTACTTAAGACTGTTATGATTTGATTTCACCACAAATCGTGCACCGACAAGGTATTGTCTAAATTTCGCCAAAGCGTGCATGATGGCCAACATCTCTTTGTCATAAATGTTGTAAAGTAATTTGTGTCCCTTGACCAAGGTTTGAGGATCCTTGGTCATGTTTGACCTATTTTGGGACTTCTACAAACTGTTGAAGGCAGAGCGCAAGTCGAAACAGAGATCACGGATCTTGGCCCCTTTTTAGGGAACTTTTGGGCTTTTGGCTTATGTAACAAGTATGGGATGTTGACCCATGGGTTTACCCATGTTTAGGCCCTTTTGCAATGTATAAATAGATGTCTAGGAAATGTAATAAGGAGTTTGGTACCTTGCTAAGTGCTAGGGAAAGATATACATCTATGTGATATTGTGTTAAGTGCAAATTGTAAATGATTTGTGCATGCTAGGTTGAGAACTTGCAGAGCTAAGTGCAAGTGACTGTAGAGACTGTGTAAAGGATTTGTGTTGTGACCTAGCTTGGGGAAGGAGGATCTAGTGAAGTGCATGCATATCTCCTGTCCTATGTGGAGTAGGATCTTCTGGCTCTATACATGTAGAAGATTAACAAAAGACAATAAAGAATAAGAGTTGGTGGACGTAGCCCCAGGATGGGGGTGAACCACATATATCCTATGTTGTGGTTTCTTTATGTATTATGATTGATTTGTGCATTGTGATTGTTTTATTCCTCATATGGTTGATGCTTAGTATAATGATATGTGCTTAGATGAATATGATATCTTAGTGCTTAATGATGTGAATATAATGCTAGATCTGATCTATGTCGATGTGTTGAGTGCTTGAATATGTTGAATCTAGTTGAATATTGCACTGATCTATAATTAGGGTTTTATCTGCAAAGAAATTGATGGTTAAATACCGATGAACTATAATTGCTAAGTACTTTCTTAAGGTGTTATAATCACAGATCTGTGTCCCAGCTAAAGTTGCAAACACTTAAGTCTTGCAACCACCCCTACCTCTACCTCGGGTGAGACTTCATCTACTTTTCATGTGTTGTCGAAAGGGTTAGCAGTTAGGGTTTTGTTGGTGCATTGTTGAATCATTGAACCTTGGGTCTGCCCCTGTGTCCCAACAAATGGTTCTATTGTCGGGACCTAAAACTGTGATTGTTGGGAACTGAGGAAAAGAAAGAAACAACTATGTGTGTAGATCTGTTGCTTTAAGTTTGGAGTATTCCATTTGAAAGCTCTGTGCTAAGAAGAGAAGTCAGGTTTGAAGAAAAGAGGTAAGATATGAAAGCTTTGTGTCCTCCTAAAGGTAAGAGTAGTGAAAATTTTAAGATTTGGAAGCTTTGTGCTTTTTCAAAGGTAAAATAAGTGGAAAAAATTGTTTCAAAAGTATGGATCTAGGTTTGTTTGATAAATTTTGTCCTAGATTGAAAACTTGAGCACATCTAGAAGAAAGAAGGTTTGATATGATTAGATCTGACAAGAATAGTGAAAGATATGTTATCCCTATGCATAGAAATAATGTTTGGACTAACAAATGGATGCAATATCCTAGAAAGATTTTTTTGCAGGTTAGCTACTATGATCCTAGTGTGTAGTACAAGAAAGGTTGGGGATCATTTAACAGAAAAAGAGGATTAACCATGTGTTACAGTTGTAGAAGACTGGGACATCTTTCTAAGGAATGCCCTGGTAGAAGATCTAGTAGTCTTTGTTGTAAATCTATGGATCATGAAGTTTTGGATTTCCCTAGAATGATTGCTAAGCTTGAAGGAATGAATACGAGACAAGAAAACCCTAAGGAAGGCCAAGGAGAAGAGCTAGAACAAGTAGTCACTACAATCTAACAATGCTTGGAGGACCTATCAATGAATCATTTATCCAAGAGTTCATCGAGTAGGAGGCCTTGGCGCAGCAACAAGCTGAAGCATCTTGAGCCAAGCTCGAGGATTTTGAGGCAGAGCTACCCAAATCAGAGTGACTCGGGATGAGTCACAGGTGAGTATTGGGGACATGTTGGCCCTTGACCAAGTTTTGAGGATCCTTGGTCATGTTTGACCTATTTTGGGACTTCCATAGGATGTCTAAGGCAGAGTGCAAGTCAAAGTGGAGATCGCGGATCTTGGCCCCCTTTTACGAAACTTTTGGGTTTTGGGCTTATGTAACGGGTATGGGATGTTGACCCATGTGTTTACCCATGTTTAGGCAATTTTGTAATGTATAAATAGATGTATAGGAGATGTAAGAAGGAGCTTGGTACCTTGCTAAATGCTAGGGAAATATATGCATCTGTGTGATATTGTGCTAAGTGAAAATTGTAAATGCTTTATGCACACTGGGTTGAGAACTTGCAAAGCTAAGTGCAAGTGACTGTAGAGACTATGTAAAGGCTTTGTGCTGTGACCTAGCTCGAAGAAGTAGGATCTAGAAAAGTGCGCACACATCTCCTATAATGTGAGGAGTAGGATATTGTGACTCTGTGCATGTAGAAGATTAACATAAGTAAATAAAGAAGAAGATTTGGTGGACGTAGCCCCAGGCTAGGGGTGAACCACGCATATCCTATGTTGTGGTTTCTTTATGTATTATGTTTTCTTTTTTCATTGTGGTTGTTTTATTGTTCATATGGTTGATGCTTAGTATAATGATATGTGCTTAGATGAATATGATATCTTAGTGCTTAATGATGTGAATAGAATTCTAGATCGAATCTATGTAGATGTGATGAGTGCTTGAATATGTTGAATCTAGTTGAATACTATGCTGACCTATAATTAGGGTTTTATCTACGAAGTAATTGATGGTTAAATATTGATGAACTATAACTGCTAAGTGTTATTTTAAGGTGCTATAATCACATATATGTGTCCCAGCTAAGGTTGCATACACTGGAGTCCTGCAACCACCCCTGCCTCTACCTCGAGTGAGACTTCATCTACTTCTCAAGTGTTGTCGAAAGGCATGGTAGTTAGGTTTTTGTTGGTGCATTATTGAAGCTTTGAACCCTTTTTCTACCCATGTGTGCCAACAGTAACTCAGGTCGCCTGAGCTTTTAGCTCTCATAGGAAAGAGGGTGCCTATTTTACATCAATACGACCCCAATACCTTCTCCTAAGGCATCACACTCCAAGGTGAAAGGTTGGTTGAAATCTGGTAGGGATAATACTGGGCATGTGCTCATCACCTTTTTCATCTTGTCGAAAGTAAATTGGGCCTCCTCACTCCATTTGAAAGATCTTTCTTGGTCAAATCGGTCAAGGGTGCTCAAAGCTGAGAGAACCCCTTGACAAAATTCTTGTAGCAAGTGCACATGCCTAGAAATCCTCTCAATTCTTTAAGGGTCTTAGGTGTAGGCCACTCCATTATGGATTGAATTTTCTCCTGATGTACATGTACCCCATTTTCTCTGATGATGTGTCCCAAGTAAAGAACCTTTGTCATTCCAAACTCACATTTGGACTCCTTAGCATACAATGATTGCTTCTCCATGATAGACATAATTTGGTCCATATGAAAAAGGTGTTTGTCACATACCCACTAAGGTAACTTAAAATTTTTATCTTTTCTTTGAGGAACAAGATCCCTGAATCCCTATGGGGCCTAGCGAATGTGCCTCTCGCAACTCGGGAGTTGGAGGGTCAAGGTTCTCGACTTCTCTTTCTCCTAACGCCAATACCCAAAATGTGACACAGGTTTAGCTCCTTCCTCACTAGCACCTTCTACACATAATCGTAGGCCAGGCTAAGCCCTAGCACTACTTGCAACTCACGACTTCACAAGTTGGGGTGTTGAGCCCTCATGCTCCTCCTTTGTGAAATCCTGAGATACGATAAGTCGATCAATGAGTTGACTTTTTTCTAGCCGACGTGTGTCCTTCAGGTGACCCTTTTCTATAGTCTGATACCACGCAGATGTTCCGATACAACGGTTCTCTCATGTCTTGGATCCAATGACCATGATCACATCGTCATCTCGCAGATCATGAGTTCAAGAAGTCCTACCTTTAACCACTCCAAGTCATGAGTCAGCGAAATGCTACCCGACTTCCATGTGTCTAGTGCCGACGAACGATTCCGAATACTTCAGGATTTTTGGGATGGTGTCAAGTCCACTCCCCTACCTCTGCCTAGGTTAATATTGATGGTTAGTAAAGCCCCAACAAGCTCTTGGATCGATGGTCCTGAACAAGGGTGAGGCCCACTTTAAGCCGCCAATTCTGGACCCCCCCCCCGCTTAAAGGTAGAATGGAAAGGGGGCTCCAGGATGGAACCCTGGCCGTAGATCTGGGCGCTTAGAATCTGGTCGCCCAGATTCTCCCACATTTTAATGAAACATGCATTTAGGAGAAACATTGAAATTTCACCACGTGCCCTCCTTGACGGACGACTACGATCAAATCGTGACTTCACATGTCGCAAGTTCAAATGGTATGTTCTTTGACCTTCTTGTTCTACGAGTCAGCGAAATTCTAATCTCTCACCATACGTCCCTTCTGATGGATGGCTCTGAGGATTTCAGAACTTGTCTTGTGGACCTTCCTCCAAATCCAATGACTATTAGCCTGCATGATTCAAATCTAATGGCTTAGATATATTTTCCTTATGCGGTCACTTCTCGCTGTCTGGATGTGGATTTTCGACGGTCCAAATCTCTCCTTTGCAGTTAATCGAACGATAGTTATTTCTCTTCCTCCTGAGCTTGGAATTTCTTCCATCTGGGAAGGATTCTCTAAGGGTCGAAGGATTCAACCTTTGATTCATTTGCGAGCCCTGTGACCTTGGGTCTTGTCTATATTCCCCTTCACTCTGGTTATCTACACTCATCATATATTGCAAGGACTATAAGCGTCGAGGCGTTAATGCCTACACTCCTTCCTCAAATTCAACGGTTGTGATTCCTCAAATTCAACAGTCGTGATAGACCTTGGGTTCTCCCGAACAGATCTCGTCCATTTGGCTTCCAAATGGAAGGAAATTTCCTTTCAATACCTGAATATCGTTATCTCTTGGAGTTAACCCTTGGAAGAATTCTTCCGCACACTCCCTACATTCATTTACCCAGTCTAAAGCTTAAGTGTGTCTCGATTGTTGCTTGCCTCATAGAGAGCCTATGCGGGTATGCACTACCCCTCTTGAAGTTAATCCACTTTGTCCTCGAAGGCACTCAGAACGATAGGGGGTCGATGTGCATACAGGAAACTACATCTAGGTCGTCGAACTCACAGTTCATGACTTCTAGCTTAAGACACTACAGAATCTCAAGCAGAAAAGACAACTCTCGATGGAGAGAAATCATGCCTCAAACTTAATCATTTGTACAGAAATCAACTATGATATGTAAATATACACCTGCATCCATTATTTACAGTCTAAAATGCCAGGCAATCATTCCACTCAGAAGTCATCATGGCCATATAAACAGGAGCATGTATTCATGATAACTCAATTCAATATAAAAGGCATAAAACACTTATCATATTCACTAGGCATGATGCAACTACTGAGAGGGGTGCTTGTTTCCACCCAACCATAGGCTCAGTGACTCCAAAAGGATTTACCACTAGCCACCCCCTAGCTAGACCATGATGCTTTGAGATTTAGTCTCCTACTTCCAGCTCCACGGAAGTCCAGGATGAAGGCTACTCTCCTTCTCCTGATACCAAAATTGATTCTAGGATGAAGGTTACTCTCCTTCTCCTCTTCTCAGAACTCCCTATGTTTCCATAGTTTCTCCTGTTCTCTTCTGCAATCCTTGTCGCATGTGCTCTCTCTCCTCCCACACACTCCCTTTCTTGCCACTTTCCTGGAAGATTTTGTGTGACACAAATTTCCCCATTCATGGTCAGGTATGAGAGATTTTTACAGATGGGCAGTTCACCCCCATCCCCTCATTAACTCTTGAGGAGTGTCCCCACCTACCGATCTGACAGGAAATTCATTCCAGGGTTATAGAGTTTCTTTGGTCTTTGAGCAAGTAAAAACCAGTACAGTACTAGCTCGGTGGAAGTTAACGCAACCATTCCAGGTCCCTTTCACCACCTCTTAGTAGCCATCATGGTCTCTTTTATCACATCCCCCTCTCAGCAGTTATGCAACACATATTCATAACATAATTTACATTCATCAACCTTTTATACAAAGGTTCGTCAAATCAAACATTCACATCTTTGATTTTGCCATAGTTCTTGGCCAATATAGTTATTTTTACATACTAGGGGAAACAGGGTGTTACAATTCCCTCCCCCTTAAAGGAACATCGTCCTCGATGTTCTACCTACCAATACGTCGTGTATGTACAGAAGTAAACAAAATTGGATCTGCATGTTTCATGGCATCTTCCATTTCCCACATAGCCTCATCTAGGCCAAAATGTTTCCACTGCACCTTGACTTGTGAAATGGTTTGGTTCCTGAGTGGGGTTTCCTTTCTGTCCAATATGCATTGAGGTTCTAGCAGGAAATCTCCCTCTGGTTCCACCTGGATCACAGACCAGTTAATTATATGATTAGAATCATGTACATATTTCTTCAATAATGAAACATGGAAAACATTATGTGCTTTTACTGTGGGAGGGAGTGCTAGCCTATAGGCTACAGGTCCCACTCTATCTAGAAATTCAAAGGGTCCAAAATACTGAGGTGCCAACTTGGCACAAGCTCCCCTTCTTAGGGAACTCTTTCTGGGCCTAACTCTGAGATATATGTGGTATCCCGTCTTGAACTCTCTTGGAGTTCTCTTTCAGTCAGCATAACTTTTCTATCAGTTCTGAGCGACCTTTAGATTTTGTTTTATCTGAATCACCTGTTATTCCATTTCTTTCAACATGTCAGGTCCAATAGAAATTTTGTTTATGGGATTACTCCAACTGACTAGATTGTTGCACGGCCTACCGTAGAGGACTTCAAAAGGACTCATCTTCAGGGATTCTTGGTAGCCGTTGTTGTAGGCGAATTACACCAGTGGCAGGTAATCTTCCCTCTTTTTGGGTTGATGCATTACATGCATCCTTAACATGTCTTCAAGTATTTGGTTCACTCTTTCTGTTTTCCCATTGGTTTGAGGGTGATAGGCGATGTTGAACAGTAATTTGGTCTTTATACCAATCATCAAGTATTTCCAAAAGTTGGAAGTAAATTTCATGTCTCTGTCAGACACGATCTCTTTAGGCATACCATGTAGTCTGAATATCTCCTTCATGAATATGTTGGCAATGTCTATTGCCTTACAAGTTGACTTGACGGGGATAAAATGAGCAGACTTGATCTATTTATCCACCACTACCATGATGGCATCATTCTGTTTGCTTGAGGTTGGTAATCCGGTGATGAGATCCATGGATATGGTTTCCCATTTCCATTTCGGGATTGGTAGAGGCTGTAATAATCCTGCTGGGTGTCGATGTTTTGTTTTAACCTATTGACATTCTATGCATTGGGCTAGGTATTCAGCTATGTATTTTTTCAATCTAGGCCAATAGAATTGTTTCTTGGTGGCCGTGATCATCTTCTGGTATCCTGGATGACCAATATATGGTCTTTTATGTAGTTCATCCATTATGAACCTCTTCAAGTCATCACAATATAGAATATACAATCTATTTCTGTAGGTTAGAAAACCTCCATCTGTCATCTGATAGCCTTCATACGTTATCCCTATGGGTTCTTATTCCAGGTACAAGGTCACAGTCTGCAAGAATGTGTCTGTTTTTTGTGCATTCCTTAATTTTTCTTTGACATTCGTCTCACAGGTACTTATTGCTGCCAAGTGAATTGTTTTCATACTTCTACTAAGGGCATTGGCCACCTTATTTTCCTTCCCTGTTTGATTTCAAAATCAAACTCGCTAAGGAGGGCCATCCACCTAGCTTGTCTGGCATTGAGCTTTGGTTGGTCAAACAGATATCACAACCCATAGTGGTTTGTCATAAGTACAAATTTCCTCCCTAGGAGGTAATGCTTCCACATTTTTGAGGCATGAACTATGGCAGCTAGTTCTAGATCATGGGTCACATAGTTGACTTTGTGCTCATTTAATTTTTGGGATTCATAGAAGACTACACTTCCTCCTTTCATAAGGACTCCTCTGAGCCCTTCCTTGCAGGCATCTGTGCACATGAGGAAGTCAACTTCGGGGTCGGCGATCTTCAATATGGGTGCGTGGGTTAGTAGATGTTTTAGGGTTTGAAATATTTCTTCACATTCTGGTGTCCACGTGAATTTAAATCCCTTCTTCTCGAGGGTAGTGATTGGACAACCAATCTTGGAGAATCCTTTTATAAATCTTCTATAGTATCCTTCTAAGCTCATAAAGGATATAATATCTGAAACGTCCTTTGGGGTAGGCCATTCCATGATAGACATGATCTTGTCAGGTTCCACTGCTACTCCTTCTTCAGATATGACATGGCCCAAGTAATGTATTTTCTTCTGGAAGAAGTTGCACTTGCTAAATTTGGCATAGAGCTGATGTTCTCTTAGGAATTGAAGCACAAGTCTAAGATGTTCCTCATGTTACTCTCTATTCTTGGAGTAAATTAATATATCGTCAATAAAAACCAATACAAATTTGTCTAGAAATTTGTTGAGCACATTATTCATCAAGCACATAAAAGTGGCAGGGGCATTGGTTAATCCAAATGGTACTACCACAAACTCATAGTGACCATATCTCGTCCTAACGACAGTTTTGTGGATGTCTTCACCCTTGATTTGAACTTGATGGTATCCATATCTCAATTCAATCTTTGAGAAGATGGAAGCACCCCCCAATTGATCGAACATGTCATTGATCCTGGGTAAGGGGTACTTGTTCTTTATGGTTACCTTATTGAGTTGTCTATAATCTACACACAATCGGAGGGTATTGTCCTTATTTTTCACAAACAAGACTGGTGCTCCCCATGGAGACACGCTGGGCCAGATATAGCCTTTGTCCATCATTTCCTTTAGTTGTAATTTAAGATCAACTAGCTCAGGTGTGCTCATCCTGTAAGGTGTCCTAGACACTGACACCGCTCCTGGTGCAAGTTATATCAAGAATTCAATGTCCCTTCTCGAAGGTAGACCCGGTACCTCTTTTGGAAATACATCCCTATATTCCCTTAATGTGGGGTGGTCTTTGAGGCTTGGTTTATCATATTCATCTGATTCCAACACATGTATCGCATATAGCAGACATCCCTTTCTGCAATACTTTCTCATTTGAAGAGCTGATATTTGTCTCACCGAGATAGGTTTTTGGATCCCTTGAAGGGTTATCCTTCTCCCTTATTCACTCACACATTCTAAGGTCTTATGGTAACAGTCCAGTCTGGCTTTATATGTGGCTAGCCATTCCATACCAATCAACAGGTCATATGATCTTATGGGTAGTATGTTAAGGGTTTCTTGTGTGGGGAATTCACCCATGGTGAATTGGTAAGCTGGTATGACCTCTGCTACCTTTCTTTTGGTGCCAGTGGCTAACTGTACCAACCATGGCTCGGCATGTTTATGTGGCTATAATTTACACTTATCAATAGCCTTAGGAGCTATATAACTCAAATTTGAACCAGGGTCAATTAGAATAGACACTAGATGGTTGGTGATCATACCTTCTATCTCCACCACTGAAGCTTGGTGGTCGGCCTGTTGATTATCCACGGCTGCATAAATTTGTGGCACGCTCCTAGCCACATCATTGACGATGGTAGCTTATTGAATGTTGTAAATTCTATGACTATTCTGTTGTCAATGCAGGCATTCCATCAGTAGATGTTCCTCTCCACAACCCCAACATTTCAAGGGTTCTCTCTTTGGGTTATCAATCTTCCCTGGGGTAGATCCAGAAGGTTTATTTCCTCTCTGGGAGGGGAAATTCTCCTGGCGTACACTTCAGGTTGGGAAGCTCATCCTTGAGTCCTTTTTATAGTTTTTAATTATTGGGGATTTAAATCCCTTTTTCTGGAATCCTGAACTATTCTTCTGCTTCCATCCTTCGCAAGGTTTTGTCCGATGCCCAAGCTGTTCATAACAATATCTTGCTTTTAGGATAGTGTCTTCTAGGGTCTTTGGCTCGTCAAAATCAATCCTGTTCTGATAGTCCTCAGGTAGTCCACTGATGAATCATTGCACCTTTTCCTTTTCTACTTTAATATAGGGTACATACCTCAGCAACTCGAGGAATCTACTGACATATTTCTCTATGGTGAGTTGCCCCAGCTTGAGTTCATAAAATTCTTTAATCTTTTCATCGAAATACTTCTTCCTGAAGTATTTCTCGAACCGTTCCCAAGATAGGTCCTCTTCGTGAATCCCTTTTACATTCTTAAGGTCTTCCCACCAAATGGAAGCCTTTCCATTCAAGTTGAAAGTGGCTACTCGGGCCTTCAAGTTTTCTGTGAAGTCATGGACACTAAAATACTTCTTTAGTCCAAGCAGCCAGGCCTCCACTTCCTCCCCCTTCTTTATTTCACCATCGAAAGAGGGTGGTTTTTCCTTCTTGAATTCTTTGAGATTATGACTTTTGGAATACTTTTGCTTCTTCTGTTGTCTTCGGGCATAAGAACTAGTTCTGCTACTAGAAGATCCCTCTGAGTCACTAGTTTCTTTTCCAGAGGAATCGTCCAACACTTATCCCTTATCTCTGGGGTGGAACTTTCTTGAGGTGCTCTTTCTAGTGTGGCCACTCAAAAGACCACGTTTTTGTATTTCAGGTGGGCTTCTACTTTTCTTTGTCTTTTGTCAGTCAGCGTGACTAGTGTCAGGTTCATGTTGCAATTGTCTTTGTATGTTGGATAAAATCTGTAGTAAGACTGCATTAATTTCCGTTTTCTTTTCTTGCTCTTTTATCATTCTCTCGTTGTCATCCTTGCAGCTATGTAGTTCGACCATGAGGCTCCTCACAATCTC
Source organism: Picea glauca (assembly GCA_000966675.3). NCBI lineage: Eukaryota > Viridiplantae > Streptophyta > Pinopsida > Pinales > Pinaceae > Picea > Picea glauca. The sequence continues at coordinate 388,465 of JZKD02S1155734.1, forward strand.
AACTAGATCTAGAGGGGTCCCTACTGCCCTCCTTTTGTCAGAATCTTCGTCTCTATTGTGGGAGCCATGCCCCACTTCTTGGTGCATCACCATTCTATGCGTCTGTAGTTTCCCACGGTTGATCATCTGCTTGTGTGCCGGAAAAACACTTGGTGTTAGTCAATATTTATATTTATTCATAACCAACACATAATTCGTATTTTTCAAATGCATACACACCATAGGAATTTTCATTCTTAACTTTGACTTTTGATTAAGGGTTTAAGATAGAGGATTACACCTTCTAAGAATACTTCAAATGGAGTTTCTACACAACTCGTTCATGAGCCTAAGCAGGAAAAGTGTTGTAACTATGCTCTGATACCAATTTGTGACATGCCCACTAAGGTAACTTAAAATTTGTACCTTTTCTTCAAGGAACAAGATCCATGAATCCCTACAGGGCCTAGCACATGCACCTCTCGCAACTCAAGAGTTGGAGGGTCAAGTTTCTCGAATTCTCTTTCTCCTAATGTCAATAGATGAAATGTGACATGAGTCTGGCTCCTTCCTTACTGGTGCCTTCTACACATAACTATAGGCTAGGCTAAGCCCTAGCACTACTCGCAACTCGCGACTTCGCGAGTTGGGGTGTTGAGCCCTCATGCTCCTCCTTTGCGAAATCCTAAGATATGATAAGTCGATCAATGGGTTGACTCTTTTCCAGGTGACAAGTGTCCTTCAGGTGACCCTTTGCTGCAGTCCAATACCACATGGAGGTTCTGATCCAATGGTTCTCCCATGGCTTGGATCCAACGACCAGGATCACGTTGCGATCTCGCAGATCATGAGTTCGAGCAGTCCTACACTTAACCACTCCAAGTCATGAGTCAGCGAAATGCTACCCATCTGCCATGTGTCCAGTGCTAACGGACGGTTCTAAATACTTTGGGATTTTTTGGACGGTGTCAAGTCCACTCCCCTGCCTCTACCTAGGTTAAGATCGATGGTCAGTAAAGCCCCGACAAGTTCTTGGATCGATGGTCCTAGACAAGGTTGGGGCCCACTTTAAGCCGTCAATTCCGGACCCCCACCCCCATTAAAAGTAGATAGGCAAAGGGGGTCCGAAATCCAACCTTGACCATAGATTC
>JZKD02S1155734.1:389652-408384 GCA_000966675.3 Picea glauca
GTAGAATGGCAAGGGTGCTCTAGAATGGAATCCTAGCCATAGATCTGGGCGCGTAGAATATGGCCACCTAGATTTTCCCACCTTTTAATGAAACACGCATTTAGACGAAACGATGAACTTTAGCCACGTGCCCTCCTTGAAGAACGGCTACGATCAAATCGCAAATTCGCGCGTCATGAGTTCAAACGGTATGTTCTTTTACCTTCTTGTTTTACGAGTCAGCGAAATGATGAGCTCTCGCCACGTGTCCCTTCTGATGGACGACTTTGAGGATTTCAGAACTTGTCTTATGGACCTTCCTCCAAATCCAACAACTATTAGCCTGCATGCTTTAGATCTAATGGCTCAGATATGTTTTCCTCATGCGCTCACTTCTCGTTGTCGATGTGGATTTTCGACGATCCAGATCTCTCCTCTATGGTTAAGTGAACGATAGTTATCGCTCTTCCTCCTGAGCTTGGAATTTCTCCCATCTAGGAAGGATTCTTTAAGGGTCGACAGATTTGACCTTTGATTCATTTGCGAGCCCTGTGACCTTGGATCTCATATATATTCCCCTTCACTCTGGTTATCTACACTCATCATATCTTGCAAGGACTATAAGCGTCGAGGCATTAACGCCTACGCTCCTTACTCAAATTCAACGGTCGTGATAGACCTTGGGTCCTCTCGAATGGATCTCATCCATTCTCCTTCCAAATGGAAGGAAATTTCCCTTCAATACTTGAATCTTGTTATCTCCTGGACTTAACGCTTGGAAGAATTCTTCCGTGCACTCCCTACATTCATTTTCCCAGTCTAGAGCTTAAGTGTGTCTCGATTTTTTATTGCCTCGCAGAGAGCCTATGCGGGTATGCACTACCCCTCCTTAAATTAATCAAATCTGTCCTTGAAGGGACTCAAAATGATAGGGGGTCGATGTGCTTACAGGAAACTATGTCTAAGGTTGTCGAACTCACAGTTCGCGACTTCTAGCTTAAGACACTACAGAATCTCAAGCAGACAAGAAAACACTCGATGGAGCGAACTCATGCCCCAAACTTAATCATTTGTATAGAAATAAACTATGATATGTAAATATACACCTGCATCTATTATTTACATTCTAAAACGCCAGGCAATCATTCCACTCAGAAGCCATCATGACCATATAAACAGGAGCATGTATTCATGATAACTCAATTCGAAATAAAAGGCATAAAACACTTATTGGATTCACCAGGCATGATGCAACTTCTAAGAGGGGTGCTAATTTCCACCCAACTGTAGGCTCAGTGACTCCAAAAATATTTACCACTACCCACCCCCGAGCTAGAAAACAATGCTTTGAGATTCAGTCTCCTACTTCCAGCTCCATGGAAGTCTAGGACAAAGGTTACTCTCCTTCTCCTGATTTCGAAAATGATTCTAGGATGAAGGTTACTCTCCTTCTCCTCTGCTCAGAACTCCCTTTGTTTCCATAGTTTCTCCCATTCTCTTCTTCAATCCTTGTCGTGTGTGCTCTCTCTCCTCCCACACACTCCCTTTCTTGCCTCTTTCCTACAAGATTGTGTGGGGTGCAAATTTCCCTGTTCGTGGTCAGGTCTGAGAGATTTTTACGGATGGGCAGTTCACCCCCATCCCCTCATTAACTCTTGAGGAGCCTCCCCACCTACCAATCTGATGGGAAATTCATTCCAGGGTCAGAGAGTTTCTTTGGTCTTTAAGAAAGTAAAAACCAATATAGTATTGGCTCGATGGAAGTTAAGGCAACCATTCCAGGTCCCTTCCACCACCTCTCAATAGCCATCATGGTTTCTTTTAGCACATCCCCCTCCCAATAGTTATGAAACACATATTCATAACATAATTTACATCCATCGACCTTTTATACAAAGGTCCGTCAAATCAAACATTCACATCTTTGAATTTTCCATAGTTCTTGGCCAATATAGTTATTTTTACCGATTGGGGGAAACAGGGTGTTACAATGTTCCTCCCACGTCATGCTATAAATGAGCAAGTCATAAAAAAATACTAAGAGATGCTTCCTCCACTGTTTGTTGAAGACATGGTTCATACAAGATTGGACCGTGGTTGGGGCATGGCCACTAATAACTCATAGTGACCACAATGACACCTGAAAGTAGTTTTTGCAATGTCCTCCTCCCTCATTCTGATTTGATGGTAGGCAGAACATATGTCAATTTTTGTGAAATAGACATCCCCATGCAGTTCGTCCAGTAGCTCATCAATCCTTGGTATAAGATAATTGTTTTTTATTGTTTTCTTATTTAATGCCTGGAATTCAATGCACATGTGCATGGTTCCATCCTTTTTCTTGACCACACCACTGAAGAAGCAAAAGGGATGGAACTCAGCCTGATGTGCCCCATATCCAAGAGCTCTTTGATTGCCTTCTCTATCTCGTCTTTATACTTCCTCGGATGCCTATACGGTGTGGTGATGACTGGTTTTGATCCTGCCTCCAAATCAATGATGTGCTCAAAATCCTTGTCTGGTGGCACCCCTGGTGGGATAGGTCCAAACAATTTGTTGTGTTTGTCAATGATTTCTTGGATTTCTAGTGTGTAGTGAACCTTTCCCTGTTGGTCCACACGTGTTGAAATTTTGCATTCAGCAACATACACTATCTCTTCTCTCCTGAAGATGGTATCCATCCTCTTGGCCATAATTACCTTGGCCGAGTTACCTATCATGCCTCAGAGCACTACCTTTCATCCACCCTCTTCTTCGAAAGACATCTCCATGGTCTTGTAGTTGGCGGTGATAGGCCCCAACGTACTAAGCCACTGAAATCCAAGGATTATGTTGGTATCTGGAAGGTCCATCACATAGACATCCTGTACGAACTCATGCCTACCTAATGTAAGCTTCATTCCTGAAATGTACCTATCACAAGGCATTGGTCTCCCACCTGCTACCTCCACCTTGAAACCTTCAAATTCAACCGTGGGTATATGCCTCCTCCGTAACAATGTTGATTCAATGAAGTTGTGAGAAGCTTCCCCATCAATGATTGCTGACACCTTTTTCCCCTGCAAGACTCCTCTCGTCCTAAAAGTATTATACTTGGGAACTCAACTGATGGACGCCAAGGTGGATTTCTCCTCAGTCGTACTGTCATGACATGTGGTCTCCTCCTCTATCATCTCTGTAGTGTCTGCCTCCCTATTCTAAATATGGCCAAAATCCTCCTCCTCCTCATTGTCTAAAGTTACCTCTATGTAGTGCACTTGGCCACGACCCATGCATTTTTGTGATGGGTTCCATGGCTCTTTTCAAGTGTATCAAATTTGCTTCCTCCTCAATTCCCTTTTGGTGTTCTCATCCAACCTGCCTCTACTCCTATAAAACCCCCTTGGTTCACATCCTCCTGGGTTCATTAGAGGTCTCTGATCTCTTCCTCCTATGTTAAGAGGTGGTCTATGCACAAATTTTGGCTTGCTAGCTAGTCTTAGGTATCTCGTCCTCCAAATAGCATCCTATAGGTTGGTAGGCTTAAAATCCTTTACCCAACACTTCAAGGGTTCCATCATCCCCTTTGTGAAGAGCATCATGAGTCTAGTATGTGATACGTCCTGCACCATGACTACTAGCCTCTGGAATTCCTCAATGTACATCTCTGGTGCTCCTCTTTGTCTAAGATGTGTGAGCTCCTAGAAATGTATCTCAAGATACCCCTGATCAAATATGTCCATGAGTCTCTGAGTGAACTCTGTATATTCCACTATTTAATTATGGCCTAGTGTGTTCAGTCCATGATACCACCAATCATGAGCTTTTCCATCCAAGTACATGGTGGAAAACTTGATGGCTTCTATCTCCCTCATGGGATTAAGCTGCAAATAAGTGTCCATCTTCTGTAACCATGCCTGTGATGTCATATTGGTCATACCATCAAAGTAGGGAATATCCATCTTCCCTGCTCCATGTTCAAACTCATAATTGCTCCTGTGGTTCGGCCTAGGCTTGTTTCTAAATTTGAGTTGAAAGTATTGATCTAGGGACATCTACCTCTGAATCATCATATCCAAATAATTGTAATCCCTGATACACTATACCATATTCTCAACAAAGTCATCCACATGTTCATGTTGTGCATGTACATTTGTGAATGTGGGAAAGTATGGTCTAGGGGTAGACTTGCTACCCATCTATCCATGTGAAGTGCTCCCTCCATGGATTCCCTCGAACTGATGATAGGGAACATGTTCTGGATTATACCTATTTCCACTGTGTCATCCACCATACTCCTTGTTTTCATACGTCTCTAGACCTTTCCCCTTATGATTCATCTGCATCAACAGTTGGGCTATCCTTGACTAGTTCTCATCCACCTTCCTCATTTTATCATCTACCTTCTTCAAGGTCTCAGTGATTTCTACTTGTCCTTTGTGGTTTGCAACATAGTTATCTTGCAAGTGGATGACCAGTTTACTTTCAGTTTGGTTTATGGATTTATTGAACTCTTGTGCTAAGAAGGACAAGCCCTGGGGCTCACCATCATCACTCGAACCCTCCATATCAGCCTCTGTTTCACTTCCTTGTTTATTCCTTAGGCCCATATATATACCATTATACCTCTTCATGCTCTAATCCTCACAGGATGGGAGGATCATAGCTCTGATACCACTGTAATGTTCCCAAGTCAATTTTCTCTCTTAGGAACACTAACTTACTCTTGACTTAATGATTTTACTATTGTGTATGTAGGTTGGCCACTAATATTTTGGTCTTAGGATTTATTTTAGTTATTCAGTCATAGTTTATTCAAGATGCATTCAATACATATAGATCTCAACAATACACAAGATATGGAACAACAAACAAAGATCTAATCTTTTATTATGAGAAATCAAGCACCTGGTACAATATAGAAGAAGATATGGAATAACTTTAGATGGATTCAAGACAAAGATATGAGTTGCTACAAAAATATCCTGGAAATGCAGCATAAGCCTCCCAAAGGCTGGAATGTAATATGAACGCTCCAATACAAAATATAGGGTTTGGCCTAACCCTCAAGCTGTTGGTATGTCCTACTGAAGACTATGAAGACTAAGGGTTCGACCCCCTGAAGAAGAATACTTATAAATTCCACCAAACTCCACCAAGAGATAGACCGGGGTGAGGGTAACCCCTTCCTGAAGTATGAATCCCAAATACTGATTTCTCCTCCTCCAACTGTCGAAACCCTAAACTGGTACGACCCTCCAGAAACGTTGAATATGATCAACAATTCGGCTTGGATGAATGAGGTATCTGAATTACTAGAAACTCTCTCGGATGATAGATTGGGCAATCACAAACCCCCAAGAGAAGTTTCAATATCAGATCTAAGGTAGAGCCTCCTAGATCTAAGAATCATCGAATCACCAAGATGTCCTCTCTCCTCTAAAACCATCCCAACCTACAAATAATTATTTGGACATAGTAACTTCTCAAGAAATCCTCCAAACTGATGAGCAAGGTCTTGCAATAAAAACCCTAATGTTGGAATCTCCCAAAGCCCTCTCAATAAGCTGGATCGAACTGTTCCTCAATCAATGATGCGCCCTTGCTGGAAAACCCTGAATAGTATGGCCTTGATGTTCTCCTGAATGGATGAAGGAACCTGTGATGAGCGTAGAATGGTGTGGGTGGAGTATTTCATCCTTGAGACCAATCTTGGAACAAGTGAGTGGGATATTTTCACCACTGAGTTTCTCTCTAGGGTTTGTAAACTCAAAACCCTCAAAACTATGTGCTCAAGAGCTCAACAAGCAAATACCAAAATATCCAAGATGATTGAATGGTGTGCCCTAGCCTTTCCTTTATACTTATTTTATGTTTCCCTATTGAGTTAGTTTAACCCCTTGGTTTAACCCTAAATCAAACTCTAGAGCTCTAATTTTTCATTGAGTTATCTTTTTCCCTTTTTTCCTAAGTCAACTTCAAAATATAACATTAGTTTGGTTGACTTTGTAAAAATTTCGATACACCTAATGTATTCCTGCGATTCTCCTGATCTAACAATTTCCGCCACTTGTTAAATACATAATTGTTTCTACTATTATTCTTGTGGAAGCAATTAAACCACGACCACAACCATGAGCACAAAGTAAAATATCAATATCAATAACACATAACACATAAGTTTTACCAGGAAAGCGTAAATCTAAAAACCCCACTATCATATATTATGTATATCATGAATCATGAAACAATCTCATACAAAACTCTAATCCAAGAGCTCTCAGTACAATACAATCATCTCACACTATCATACACAAATTAGCAAATACATGTGCCAATTTCCATGTCCAAATAGCCTGCCTCCTCTGCACAATCTCTGCAATCTGAATTCTCACAATGATACTGATTATGATGAATTGTCTAGTTTGCACATGCTCATAAGAATATCCAATGCATATGTGAACAAATTACAATATATAGCCAATTTTCCCTTCACTTGTTATCTCAATTGGATGTCCATTGGAACTGACATGCATGTAGTTAACCGTGGCGAATCTTCAATAGCATGTGAGTTCACTGATTGTGAATTAATGAATAATTAATTCACTGAACTCTAACTAGTACAACTAAGATTAACTCACTTAACTACACTTGTAATTCTGTTACAACTCCAAATCACTTAGTTATGAATGAGATAATAGATTAATATTTATTGTCTAATTTAATTAAGGGAAAAGTAAATTTGACACATGTTTCTTGTTGACTTTTCAACACTCCCTTTCAACAAGAAAGGGATTATCCTTCACCCCAATCCTGTCTCTATGATATTCGAACTTGCTCCTGGTGAGCACCTTCGTCAGAATGTCTGCATCCTGATCTTCTGTAGGAATGTATTGAAGCAACATGATCTTCTGCTGCACACAATCTCTGAGATGATGATACCAGATATCTATATGCTTAGATCTGTCATGAAACAGAGGATTAATCGAGAGTTTAATGCAACTTTGATTATCACAATAAATCACTGTCGGATCTAAATGAGAACCAAACAAACCAACCAAGATCTTCCTCATCCAGATAGCCTCACACACAGCTTGACTCGCTACCATGTATTCCTCTTCCACTGAACTAAGTGCCACAGATCTCTGTTTCCTACTGTACCAAGAAACAATTGTATATACAATACTAAAGATCCCCCCTGATGTGCTCTTTCTGTCCGTTGGGCTACCCACCCAATCTATATTAGTGAAGCCATGCAACTTCACCTCATCCGTCTATCTGTACCATAATCCATATTCAGATGTGCCCTTCAGATATCTCAGGACATGCTTACCCACCTTCCAAAAGAGTTTGGTAGGCTTAACCATCGCTTAACTTAGTTGGTTAACTGCATAACAAATGTCTGGTCTTGTGTTCACTAAATACATTAGCAAACCCACTAACTGTCGATAAACAGTAGCATCCACTACCTCCCCAGAAGTAGCATCCTCTTTCCTCCAATTTCCTAGAAGATGAGTATCCATGGGTTTCCATCCCTCCATGTGAAACTTACCTAGTATCTCCCTTGCATACTTTCCTTGAGACACAAAAAGTTCACCATCTCGCTGCCATATTTCCAATCCAAGGAAATAATGAAGAAGGCCCAAATCCTTCATCTCGAACTCCTTTGCAATGTCCTCCTTGCATGAGTGTATCAACTGCTCATCACCAGTAAGTGTTAAATCATCAACATAAAGAACAATGATTAATAGCTTACCCTCCACCACAATTTTGTATAGGTTTTCATTCGTTTCACTTTTGGTGAAGCCCAATCTGGTGAAATAGCTGTCTATCTGAGTGTACCAAGAACGGGGTGCTTGCTTCAACCCATACAGTGCTCTCTTGAGTCTGCACACATGTGACTCTCTGTCAAAGGTCTCAAAACCTTTTGGTTATTCAATGTACACTTCTTCCTCAATGATCCCATTGAGAAACGTAGTTTTTACATCCATCTGATGAATGCGCCAGCCCATCTGCGCTGAGAGTGCAAGGATGGATCTTATGGAAGAGTACCTTGCGACAGGTGCAAAGGTCTCATCATAATCTATCCCCTCGATATGTGAGAAGCCCCAGGCCACAAACTTGGCCTTGTATTTGTCAACACTCCCATCAGTAGCTTGCTTTACCTTGTAGATCCATCTCAATCCTACCACTAATTTATCAATCGGTCTTCGGAAAATTTCCCATGCATTGTTTTTTACAATGGAGTCATACTCCTCTACCATAGCATCAACCCAAATGGGGTCCTGCACTGCTTCCTGAAAGTAATATGGTTCAATCACAATAAATTTTCTCATAAGAGTCATGTATCCAGCAAATCGATCAGGAGACTATCTATGTTTGTGCTACGAAGTAGGGGCTCCTACATTCTGTGAAACATCTAGTCTCAATCTATCAGCTTTCGTGGTGCACTTTCTACCATTTCTGATGGATGGATCTGCTTGAGTGATTTCCTCCACTCCATGAACCTCCTCATGTGGCTGATTCACATCTTGAGACACATCCTTGGGAACCAACAATTCCTCTTCTGCATGCAAGTCTAGCTCCCTCTCAAGCAACAATCGCATGGATTTCCCCTCATCTAATTTTATATCCTGACGCATAATAGTCATATTACTATTCGACAAATACACACGATAATTATGGGGTGTTTCTGTGTACCCCACAAATATCCCAACTTCAGCAGCCAGTTCCAGCTTCTTCCTGGAATCCTTGGTCACATGCACATAAATAGATGAGCCAAAAATTTTGAAATGAGAAAGATCAGGTTTCTTACCAGTAAAAGCTTCTTCAGGTGTACTCATTCCAAGTACTCTATGAGGACAACGGTTTTGCACATAAACCGTAGTATTACATGCTTCTGCCCACAAATGCATTGGTAGGCCCTGATCATGCAACATCGCTCATGCTACACCCACGATCGTTCTATTCTTTCTTTCCACGACCCCATTTTGTTGTGGGTTATGAGGCGCTATGAGTTCTCTTAGACTTCCTTCTCTGTTGTAGAAGTATTTGAATTCGTTAGAGATGTATTCTCCACCATTATCGCTCCTTAGGGCCTTCACTTTCTTCCTCGACTCTTTCTCTGCTAATGCTTTAAACTCACAAAACTTTGAGAATGTTTGATCCCTCTTCTACATGAAGAATATCCAACATTTACGAGAAAATTCATCAACAAAAATAACATAATACCTTTGTTTTGTTGTTGAAGAAACCGAGAATGGTCCACACACATCCGTGTGAATTCTCTCCAGGATCACTGAAGCACGGTTCTCCTTTTCATGAAAGGTGGAATTTACATACTTCCCCAGGGTGCACCCCTTGCACTGATCTAACTGAGCAAGTGTTCCCCTTGGAAGTCTAGTAGATATTTCTTGCATGATCTTCAAGGCTTCGTGATGAAGACGGCCCAATCTCCTGTTCCATAATTCACCCTCATCCCAGCTCATCACTTTTTCTACCTTGCCTATCATGGCACTGCAACCATCTACCTGCAACATGTAGATATTCTTATCTTGAATCCCTATCTTCTTGACTTGTCCCATTGATTTATGTCACAGATATGCTTTTCCACTGCTAAAAACAACATCATAGCCTTTGTCCTCCAACATTGCGACTGAGACTAATTTTTTCTTCAGACCTAGAACATGCATAACATTTTTCAATTGAAATTGTTTACCTGACTCCCTCTTAAAAATAATGGTACCAATACTAGTCGCACTGTATCGTCCATCGTCGCCTATCTCTATATGCATTCTGAGATCTTTCTCCTCCAAGTTAATGAAAGACTCTTTATCTCCCGTCATGTCGAAGGAAGTGCCATTATCCAAATACCACACTGATCCCGATGCACTTGAATCCATGGATGCGATCAAAGTGAAGTCAAGATCAAATTGTGAGATAAGAGCCTCACCAGTTGCAGCTCCAACAACCATCTTGTTCTTCCTCTTCTGCAGACAGTTAGTAGCAAGATGCCCATGTTCGTGACAATGAAAACACTTCACATTGGACAAATCCAGCTTCTTGACTTTAGACTCAGGTTTTGATTGGAATTTATTCCCTTTCCCTTTCTTTGCCTTGGCAGTCAAAGTACAATCCTCTTCATCATCATGCTTTGATGAAGATCCATCTTTGTTGTTCCACCTGAACTCCTCTTGCACTAGATCTGACCATAGTCGTTCCTAATCTGACAATTTTTCCCTTCCATTGATAGATTCTTGATAACTGTGCTAACTCTTGGGAAGTCCTCGGAGCACCAATCTCACCAAATCATCAGCAACGACTGTTATTCATACACTTCCAAGCTCATCCCGACATTAGACAAACTTCGTGAGATATTTTGGAATGGTGTTTCCTTTCTCTGTCTTGATATTCTTGAGTTTATCTTTGACCACCAATTTCCTATGGTCGCTACTATTTTGGAACAGATATGTCAAAACCTTCCACATTGCATGTGGTGTGGTTTTCCCATGGAGACTTGAAATAATGTGGTCTCGTACTCTCTCCAACAAAATCCTCCTCGCCTTTGCCACTTTCTTTTTCCATGCATCAATATTTATAGTGTCTGTCGCATCCATCTTAGGAACATCTGTGTCAATGTAACCCTTCAAGCCATTGTCTTCAAGCAACACTTCCATCTTGTCCTTCCAAGCAATGTAGTTAGATTTTCCCTCAAGTGTATACTCCAACCTCAATCCAGTGAAAGACATTTTCGATCTTGAATTAGCTGTCGCACCAAAAAAATCTTGCAAATTTGAATGTTATCCAACCCAAAACTCAACTCTTGCCTTTCCTCTTGCCCTGAGAGGTTCGTACCCCACCTAAGATAAATCTGAGGGAGGTTCGCACCCTGCCTTTGTGTAGCCTACGAACTTGCCTAGGAAGTTCGCACCCTGCTTCACTGTAGGGTGAGGGAAGTTTGCACCCTGCTCGTATATTTGCCTGCAAACTTGCCTGTGAAGTTCGCATTGTACTCCACTGTAGGGTGAGGGGAGTTCGCACCCTGGTAGTGTATTTGCCTGCAAGAATGCCAATGAAGTTCACACCCTGCCTTTGTCTAGAGTGCGAGAACTACTATTCCTGAAAACAAGCGTAGTCTTCAGTACTAGGGTTCACACCCTACTAGAGACGGGACCTGCAAGAACACAATTTTGTTCGCACCTCACTTTCGTAGCTCCGTAGCCTCCATGGATTTGATACCATGTAGAAATTTCAATACACTTAATGTATTCCTGTGATTCTCCTAATCTAACAATTTTCGTCACTTGTTAAATACAAAATTGCTTCTACTATTATTCTTGCAGAAGCAATTAAACCATGACCACAACCATGAGCACAAAGTGAAATATCAATAACACATAACACATAAGTTTTACCGGGAAAGTGTAAAGCTAAAAACCCCACTATCATATATTATGTATATCATGAATCATGAAACAATCTCATACAAAACTCTAATCCAAGAGCTCTCAGTACAATACAATCATCTCACACTGTCATACACAAATTACCAAATACATATGCCAATTTCCGTGTCCAGACAGCCTGCCTCCTCTACACAATCTCTGTAATCTGAATTCTCACAATGATATTGATTATGACAAATTTTCTAGTTTGCACATGCTCATAAGCATATCCAATGAATGTGTGAACAAATCACAACAGATAGCCAACTGTCCCTTTCACCTGTTATCTCAACTGGATGTCCATTGGAACTGACATGCATGTAGTTAACTGTGGTGAATCTTTAGTTGCATGTGAGTTCACTGATTGTGAATTAATGAATAATTAATTCACTGAACTCTCACTAGTACAACTAAGCTTAACTCACTTAAATACACTTGTAATTCTGTTACAACTCCAAATCACTCAATTATGAATGAGATAATAAATTAATATTTATTATCTAATTTAATTAAGGGAAAAGTAAATTAGACACACGTTTCTTATTGACTTTTCAACAGACTTTTCCCCATGCTGTATGAGACTATGTTCTAGTGGGGATACCTATACCACTAAGTCTTCCCAGACATCTTCATCAAGAGGTGGGGTCATTACAGTTGGAGGCACCTTGACCATTATAATGACGCTCTAGAATGGCTAGAAACGCAGTTATTGACGGAAAGATCATTGTTGGACCATTAAGACCGTGCCATAACAGATGGATTCATATTGATTGAGGCATTCCTACCCATTGGAGGAATTCATTACAACGTTTCTTATTTAACTCGTCGGATGTTGTGCCGGGACCACTTTTTGCAAATCGTGATATCCGAGCTAACAGAGAACCCATTTTATCGTGTTGTGCTTTCTATACCTCGCCATCCATTTGAGTACCTTTATTTTCGATTCGCTTACCTAATTTATTTTATTACAAGTGTGAATGTCAGGCGAACATAGCACATTAGAAAAGTCTATGGAAGAGATACTAGTAGACCTCACGAATGAGAGAGTCATGTCGATCAGAATACAGGCATCGTCGACTGGCAGATTGCAAGCATCCCCATCGACTGGACGATGTTCTAGCCACACTGCTGAGAAGTGAAGAAAGCACCGCAATGATCTGGCTAACATGAAGTAGATCTCGTCGATCTTATCATACTACATCTCGTCATTGGATAGCGCAGTTAACCAAGACAACATCCCACGAGACTTTGAGTACATGATAATCATTGCATACATCCTGAAGGGGATACGCGTAGTTGGACCCCAGTTAGTACATATTCCATATTTGAAGAACAACAAATTCAACCTCGGAGACAGGAAGAACTATGCGATCCTCACACCACATAGGTATTTGATGAAGATGACTGGGAAGAAGTCATGGATAAAGGAGCTCGCACAATCCACAATATTGAATGTAATGAAGATCCCACACTTTGACCGACATCAAGAGGTTAACGCTTGATTTAAAATCCTCCTTTTGTGCTACCATGGGGGGTATTTTTGGCTTGACAGGCATGTCACCATGGATCCTACATTGATCCACCTCATCACAGGACTGAGCATGTAGGGACTAAACCCTCAATAGTTCTACCCAAGGAAGACATCGGATCACTCCTTGGAACAACGCAAAAAGGAATCCTATGGAGATGTAGAGAAAGGAAAGTGAGGCTACAAGGTATCCTCCATCTAGGATTGCATAGTGTGCCTAGCTTGTCAGTTTATATCTAGTACTCTCGTCACAAAGAACCATCTAACGCAAGTCACTGGATTTGTCGTAAACCTCGCAATAAAGTGCGTAGAAGGCATGCAAATGAATTGGGTGAGTTACCTCATCAACGAGTTGGAGAAGGACTATCGTGAAGCATAAGATCAAGGATATGAGTTTCATTTTAGTTGGCTATTGATATTGGTTGCATTTGTTGCCTAGCAAATGCTGGAAGGAGCAACCTTCTCGGAAGTTGAGTCATCGGAGTCATTGGCCGCAAGGTTCTCCACCTTGTGGTATACAAATGATATGGCGAAGCAATGGAAATCGAATGCGGTGTTCGACACTTACTACATACAGCTGAAGCATGCCATTGAATCATTCTCATGGATGACACCCAACACTTTGCATCAGTACAGGCCACTAGCAAAGTTTCGTGCAGATCAACACTTTATCTACATCATTACGCGAAGGGATGAAAGTAAGGAGGATTTTCATTCCTATCATAAGCTGACCAATGAAGACATGAAGGATATCACCAAAGAATGGCCAGCAGAGTTCCTCATACGAGTGGAATATGAAGAAATCTTTGACCTCGACATCATAGGTAGTCCATTGGTCACCCGGGTCGAGCATGATGGACTTTCTAGCATGAAGAAAAAGGAAGAAGTGTAGAACATAGAAACTGATGAGGAGGACAATGCATCAGATGAAACTAGGCCTAAATCACCTATAGGAGGAGGGGGAGATGAAGTGAACCAAGAAGAAGGAGGGGAATAAGGAGAAAATAAAGACAAAGGCGAAGTGCCACTACCAAAGGATCCCCTTACAGAGGCTGAAACATCAAATAAAAGGAAGGTTTCTCCGCAGAAACCCTCAACATGGAAGAAGACTCCAAGAAGCCTCAGTCGAAGAATGTGCTCACAGTGGATGATGTTGATCTCATCATTGTAGTCGTGGAGGACGCTTTAGAGGAGATCCTACAGAGACACAAAGCGAAGAAAGAAACATTGTATGATAGAATAGAGTGGCACAATGCCTACTGCGCCTTCTTTTTCGGAAATTGTAGAATTGGGGGATGAGCCCACCCAATTACGAATATTAGCAGATGCAACAAAATCTCAAATTCATCGAGTCCAAGAAGAAAAGGAGCAGGCTATAGAATCAATGAAGCAAGAAAAGGAGGAGGTCTTAGAAAAACTTTGAGCTATGTAGAAGGAGAAAGATGAAAATCGAGCAATCTATGAGGAGGACAATGCAAATATGAAGAAAGAAAGAGACCAGCTACTCGCAAAGCAAACTGCGGTCAAAGAGGTAGTGACTAAAGAACTTCACTCTATGATGGGCTTGGCATAGGATGAAGAAGAATCAATCGATATACAATTGGGGAAGCTCTTTGAAGCCATTCAACAACTTCAAGTAAGAATAATGGAGCTAGAAATCCAAGAAGTGTCAAGCACTCTGGAAGAAGTGCATGATCAGAGGGAAGAAGCTGCCAGGAACACAGTAGAAAGAATCAGAGAGCTCACCTGAGAGTGTAAGAAACTAAGTGATTGGAGTGTGCAAACCTATGAGCACCTTACAGAAGATCCAGAGATAAGGAAACTGGAAGCACAGCTCTAGGAGGTGAAGCAACAGGCCTCCACTATACAAGTGCAGATGACGCTACTTACTATAGTTGAGAAAATTAAGCGATCATGGGAATAACACACAGTCTAGCAGTAGGTTACTTCCATCCTAAGCAAAGTCATGGAGGTGACACAGAGACTCCAGTCGATGCAGGATGAAGCTTGCAGGATTTTTGAAGAGATTGAAGGCCAAGGCTCGTTGCTATACCAAGTAGTTGCAATGGTGGAACAACACCTGGAAGGGCCTGTTATAGAACAAGTAATTCAGGAGTTCGTTGAGCAGGAGGCTCTAGAAAAGAAAAAATTCAAGGTAGCTTGAGCTAATCTCAAGGCCTTCGAAGCAACACTTCCTAGATATGAGTGACTCAGGACAAGTCACAGGTGAGTGTTGGGGGCCTGTTGGCCCTTGACCAAGTTTTGAGGAAATGTTAGTCATGTTTGACCATTTTTGGAACTTCGACAGGCTGGTTGAAGATTGAGCACCCAGGCAAAGTGGAGATCATGGGATCTCGCTTATTTTGCGGGCTTGCGCACCAAGAAAAGGGTTATTAGGGTTTATGTAATGGGTATGGGATGTCATCCCATGGGTTTACCCATGTTTAGGCCTCTTTGTAAATGTATAAGTAGTAGCTAAGAAATGTAGGTGGCCATTGGCTTAGTGCACGACTAATCAGTGTTAGTGTTAGCTATGTGCAAAGAGTATGTTTGGCTTAGTGCAAGAGATTGTAAGTGCTCTATGCAGACAGACCATGTAAGGCTTTGTGCTATTGAGGAGTTAGATCTGTGCCTTGACCTGATTTTGAGGAAGGTGGATCTAGTGCGTTGTGTGCAGATCACCTATCTAGTGCGAAGCTGAGATCTGTGGCTTTCTGCACAGGAGAAAATGAATGTAAGGAGATTGAAGACTAATAAAGAAGAAGAATATTTGGTATACATAGCCACTGGGGTGAGCCACATAAATCATGTGTTTGATGTGCTTTGTGCGATGTTGTTTACATGATTATTTCTTAGTGTTGTTGATGTTATGTATAATGGATGCATATGATATTGTAGCTTAGTGCATATGTGTTGTTGATGTTATGAGAATGAATGCTATATCTGAGTTGATGCTTAAATGAGTGGATGTGATTCATCTTGATTTATACCGCGCTAATCTATAATAAGGGTTTAACCTGTGATGTGGCTAAAGTTCAAGAACTAATGCATGTTATTGGCTAAGTTCTTTGTCAAGTTTTGTAATCAGAGATCTGTGTCCCAGCTTGGTTGTAGACACCTGAATCCTTCAACCCCCCTTCCTCTACCTCGGGTGAGGCTTCATCTTCTTCACATGTGTTTCTGAAAGGGTCGCTAGTTAGGGTTTTGTTGGTGCATTGTTGAAGCATTGAAACCTGGGTATGCCCCTATGCCAACATCAATATATTGTAGGTATTGTGGGGGGATGTGGGTATCGAGGTGTTTATAGGTATTGTGGGGGGATGTGGGTATCGAGGTGTTTATAGGTATTGGGGGGTATAAAAAGGGGTATCTAGTAAAAATAGGGGTTTCTTTTATTGGAAAGACGTATTGGGAGTGTGGTTCAACCAAAGGAGTTTTGGAGGTATTTATCAATATCTAGTGAAATTAGGGGTATTCTTTAAGATCCCACGAATGTAGGTTCTATGTCACAGGTTCACTGAGTGATGACCCTGCGTAATTAAGTTAGGTTAGTGGAAACATGAAAATAAATGAACAAGATGTGAACACAACAATATAGATTGGACCAATGTGAATAGTGTGAAAGTTTTTTGCATTGGTCTCTTTTAAGAGTATAATTAAAAAAAAAAATGAATAATGACTATGTTTGTATACTTTTTACCCTATATTATGTGGTGCATGATACGTTGTATATGTAAGATTATATTTTAGTTACAAAGGCACTGATTTTTCGGTTACCAAAGATAGTTCAATTATGTAGACAAAGATGGATTATTTGTTCATCTATGATTTGCTACATGTTGTTGTTGGTGCAAGTGTTTTAACATAACACACATGTTGCAAGAGTGTTTATTGAAATTCCATAACACCATTGGAAACAAGGGGTATCCTAATTTGTAGGTGGGTCAATCGGAATTTATAAACAATTAGCAATAGTTGGCATTTCAAGTTGCATGCATGTCTAGTAGATGGAGGAACACATGGTAGGAACAAGCATGCATGATGGGAAAAGGCACACACATCGGGTCGAGGAATGAACAGTGGGTGGAGGTGCATGTGGAATTCAAAGGTGTGCACAATGTTGTAATATGTACACACCATATTGAACTATGTGTGAACAATCTACATAAGTTGTTAAAGTGTGCACATTGGTATTGTGTGCATGCAACATAATTCTATGCACTACATGTTATAGAATTTTATAGGAACTTCCCCTTGGATCTCATGGTAGGTATTGCATACCCCATTCCTTCACTATCTCATACAACTAAGGAGTGTTGAGATGGTTTGGATGGAGGAGATCGACACAATGGATGGGTGTTTATCAACCCATGTGAGACTATATGCTAGAAACTTGTGGTTGTGATTATATCACTAAGTTTCTAATTGTGGCCCAAAAATTATTATTAAATTCCTACTTGGTTGTGGCTAATATGCCTTTTCATGAGGTTGAATCTACATGAGATTTGGCAAAGCCTATGTCAGCTCGTGGCCAATTATTTTAATATGTTAAAAGGATTTGATTTAGAATTCAATCTCAAATAGGAGAGAAATCAATCTCCAATTGGTAAGTGTGTTTGGAATATTATTGAGCTTGCTTATCCACCTTACTTTTCCTATTAAGAATGTAAAATTTACTTTCACAATGATAAGCTTATGAGTAGACTACTAAGTTTATTAATAGAGTATTAATAAGTCAATGACATTATTCACATTTTCTTCAACCTAATCATAATTACCCTATGTGCTTGTTTAACTTAAACTCTTCAAAAATGTTTATAGTAAAAAATTTTAAATATTATCCATTTAAAAATATACTTTTTAAATTTATAATTTTTATTTTATTTTTTATAAGAAATTTTTTATGAGTTTCCAAATAAATATGTTAAATTTAGAATTTGTGTTCCATATTGAATGTTCCTATCCTCTTTCATATTTTAAATTCTATCCTCTTCTTATAATTTTTGCTACATATTAAATGTTCACATCGTCCTTCATAGTTTAAATTATATCTTTTTCGTGCTACTCCCAAAAGAACAGTTACTTAATTTTCCCACTGGTACCAACAACCTAACCTATGAAACACATTCCCCATGGTTTTTATCCATACAATGCCTCCTTGCAAGTTTCCATAGGAAGCTGAGTAAAGTTGGTTCACAAAAGGAGAAAAAAGAAGAAAAAATTTATTTCTATTTTCTATTAATGCTCCCAAGAATTAATAGAGAAAATATATTATGAGGGTGGGGGTTAGGGCAAATATGAGAGAAAATGTAATGTTCATATCGTCCTTCATATTTTAAATTATATCCTCTTCATGCTACTCCCAAAAGACTAGTTCCTTCATTTTCCCACTAGTACCAACAACTTAACCTATGAAACACATTCCTTGTGGTTGTCATCCATACAATGCTTCCTTGCAAGTTGCGTTATGGTAAATATGAGAGAAAATGTGATGTTCATATCGTCCTTCATATTTTAAATTATATCCTCTTCGTGCTACTCCCAAAAAACTAGTTCCTTCATTTTCCCATTAGTACCAACAACTTAACCTATGAAACACATTCCTTGTGGTTGTCATCCATACAATGCTTCCTTGCAAGTTGTCATAGGAAGCCGAGTAAAGTTGGTTCACAAAAGGAGAAAAAATGAGAAAAAATATTATTTCTATTTTCTATTAATGCCCCCAATATTATTTTCTATTTCTATTTTCTATTAATATCATATATGAGGGTGGAGGGGGGGGGCATTAATATGAGGGTGGGA
>JZKD02S1155734.1:425564-436959 GCA_000966675.3 Picea glauca
CTCTCTCTCTCTCTCTCTCTCTCTCTCTCTCTCTCTCTCTCTCTCTCTCTCCAACCCATCTATTCCCCTATTAAGACAATATGCTTACTACATAGCATTACAAGAATCTCATCTAGCCGTCAACAACCAAGGGACTCTCTTCCACTACCCAACATAACATAAGGAAGTCTTCCCCTTCTCTACTCAATAGTGCCTTGAGGATATTATTCCTTCTAGTGCTCTTCAATGTGGGTAGAAAGAACTCAATCTATTATATGCCTTTTAATAATTTATTGCAAGAGAAATACTTGGCTCTCAAGCACCTAAGGAACAAAAAATGCATACTGGGTTAAGGGTTTCTCACTTTCCAAACCTCTATGCTCACCTATAGGCATCTATATTTCATTCTATCTTTGAAATTTCTTCTTCTCAATGTTGATTTTTAGTTAAATTCCATCTCGGTAATATTTAACAATGGAGAATAGAATCTGAGCAACTTAGAGAAACAACATGAGAATGTTGGAATGAATGTTAGACTCAATGGAAATGAAAGGATTGGTGGAAATGATGGTTGACATTACTTCTAACTAGATGAATATAAGACTCTTACAATTCCCATAATGATTGTAACCAACCCATGATCCCATACTACATGAGAAAACTTTCCCTACCAATTTATTACATGCATTTAGTGAATGGCCAAGAATTCAAAGGAGGTTGATGGCTTTATTTAAGGTATGTGATGGAAAAGAGATGAGTTATAAGGCTGACACTTTCAATAAAGGATTCACTTTCTCATAGGCCCCCTTTCCTCTTCCCCTCTAGTGGAAACATAACCCTCCCATTATCTACACAATCATCTTGGACCATTATGTCCATTATATATTATATTCCAACATTAATATTTTCATAGATTAATTTTTCTTGGTAGCCTACCACATGGTCCATATAAGTATATTTACATCATACATTCCTAGCCATTCTGATCCAGGTGGATATCGGTGGCCACCCACCTTTTCCAACTCGCTCAAAACAGTTTTCTGGCAATTTTGGCAATTTACTATATTTAGCAGTTTTTAACTTTCATGGCCATTTTGAGGTCCTAAATGAAGGTTTTTCGGGATTGAGATTCTCAATGATAGTTGAAGTCTCTGATTGAACCCCCAAAATGAATCTCCTTGACGATACCTTTCCAACGAGCTATCATGAGGCCCAAACAGAGATCGTATGCCAAAGTTACGCCCCGGAGAAGTTGATACACCAAACTACCCAAAATGGGGTCCACAAAATTGTTGGCTTTTCATCTTCCAGGTTTAGGGTTTTGGATTTTATTTATGATAAAAAGGCCTTTGGAGCCTCATTGTAAAATATTCTTCTCACAGATGCGAGTAGTCGTCACATCTCTTCTTAGATATAAGATGCCACCATTCTAGCGAGTCTTTCACTCTGTACTTTATAGTCTTTGTACATTTTCGCTCATTAATAAAAAAATTATGTATTAATGTATATATGTGTTTATGGTTGCATATCTGATACATTTCTGTTATAATATTGTATATCTGAGATATCTCTATACATTTCTTTAGTATATCTTCGCTCTCATTTAGTGTCGAAAATAATCCGGATCACATTCACTAATCGAGCATTGGTCTTGATCTCCACACACAGAATCTATACGAGCATTTTTACATCATCTATAAGTGGGGCCATTTATTTAAGATCACCTAGATTTCTTATGTCATTATAAAATCACATATATAATTTATACACGATCTAAAAAACGGGACATTACATTCCCCTCCCCCTTGGAATAACATCAATCTCGATGCTTCTCAAAATCTAAACAAAAATGGATATGCCTCCCTCATGGCATCATCTAGCTCCCATGTAGCCTCATCAGGACCAAAGTGCTTACATTGCACCTTTACATGTGCAATGGCTTGTTTCCAAAGCAATGTTACTTCCTTGTCAAGGATGCACAATGAATTTGTTTGGAACTTTCCCTCTAGTTCCACCTTCAACTTCAACCACAACTAATTAGTTGTGTACTTGGTGTTCTTCTATTGCAACATAGATGCTAGGAATAATCCTTGCTACATCATCAACAATGGTAGCCTCTTTAATGTTGTGAATATTCATGGTGCTCTCTTTTTTATGTGGGTGATTTTTGAGAAAATGATCTTATCCACATTCCCCACATTGAATAGGATCCCTTGGAATCCTCCCTACCGAATCAGTTGTCTTAGCCCCACATTGAGCTTGTTGATTTTGTTGATTTTTATAGGGGAGGCTTGAACCCTTTCTTTATTTGGTCAAACTTATTTTTTCCTTCCATATTTTGAAGAGTTCTAGATTTGATTTTATTCTAATCACAATAGTACTTATCTTTTCTATGGCCTCATCTAGAGTTTCAAGTTCATCAAACTCAACTCTATCTTTATAACACTAAGGTAATCCACTTGATGTTGGATGTTTACTTTCTCATCTTTGATATACTTGAAATGCCTCAACACCTCCAATATTTTTCTTTCTTTGTCATTGAGAATCCAAAGGTTGTCCTCAAAAGAGATGGTTGAACACCAAAAACTTAAACTTTGCTATAATTGTGATGAGCAGTATTTCAAAGGGCACAAGTGTAAACAATAAAAAAATATTTCAAATGAATATACTAACCCAAGACAACTCCAAAGACATCACAGTTAAAGACACTCTTGAACAAGAATGAAAAGACACAACCCCTCCTACTCGAGACGTAACAACCTTACCATCTCCTTGTGAAGAACCTCAAATTTATCTCCATGTTGTATCTACTTTTTCTACTTCGCAATATCTAAAGTTTATTGGGTATGCCAAGAACTACAAGGTGATTTTTTTTATTGATAGTGGCAGCACCAACACTTCCATTCATGCGAGAGTGGTAGAAGACATTGTCATTGTTATGTCATGATGGATTTCAAGGATTTATATATGAGCTTCACTAAGGAAGGGAAGAAACATACATTTAAGGGGATTCAATCTAATTCCCCTAAAATTATTAGCTTTAATCATATGGAGAAGTTATTGAAGAAATTCCACTCGGGCATTTTTTCCCAATTCCATGCCATACAAGTGGTGCAACCCCACCATAGGAAATTCAACCTTATTTGCAACTGGTTGTATCTAAACATCAACATGTATATGATCCGTATTATTTTTTGCACGAATTGAGAGAGGAGATATAATAAAGAAATGTACAAAGATATATCAAATATACAATAATATAACATAAATATATCAGATATATAAACACATAGATACAATAATACACAATTTCTATTAATGACCGAAATGTACAGACTGTAAAATTACAAAGTGAAAGACTCGCTAGAATGGTGGCACCTTATATTTGAGAAGAGATGTGATGGATACGCTCATTCACAAGAAGATGATTACAATGAGTCTCTAAAGGACTTTTTAATATAAAGAAAATCCAAAACCCTAACCCCGAAAGATGAAAATCCAATAGTTTTGTGGAACCAGTTTTGGGTAGTTTGGTGTATCAACTTCCCAGGGGTGTAACTTTGGAATATGATCTTTGTTTAGGGCGCAAGATATATTGTTGGAAAGATATGGTCGAAGAGATTCATTTTTGGGGCTCAATTAGAGCCTTCAACTATCAATGAGGTGCCCGATATCGAAAAAACTTCATTTAGGCCCTCAAAATGGCCCTAGAAGTTTAGAAACAAAAAACCTGCTAAAAATAGTAAGTTTCCAGAAGACTGTTTTGTGCTAGTTGGAATAGGTGGGTGACCACCGATATCCACCTAGATAAATTATGCCTCCTTAGGAAGAAATGGTCTCCATTGCATTGAGTGCCCTGGGGAGAGAGAAAAGCATTTTTTGAGTCTACATCTTGATGAGTTGCTTGCCTTGCTAAAGAAGTTGCACTACTTAGCTTGTTAATGCTGTCAAGAGCCTATGGTTGGAAGGGTTTGCCCTTTTTAATCAGTCTGACTACATGAGATGACTGTGTGCAAAAGGAATCCTTGCACTTTGCTTCAATCTTGTCAACATGCTTCTGTTGGACAGAATGTGCTTGGACTGAGGCTGCAATGGTTGCAGTGTTCTTTTGTTCACCTTTTGAATAGACTGTGAAGAAGATGAATTTTGCAGTATGAGATATTGTTTTGTGGCACTGTTTAGATGGGACAGTAGTTGGAACTACCTCTGGTATCCTGTAGAGATGACCCCCCACAGTAACAATGACACTACGAAGTCAAGACTCATAAATAGCATGGTGCTTCCACATATATGGTTGGCCCAACAGAAAATCACTGGAATCCAGTGGGGAAACATCACATAATACCTCTTCCTCGAAGGGCTAGATGCCATATGAAAATCAACATTGTTAGCTGACACAAAGGTCTCTTCCCTAGAAAATCCACCCGATGTTGTATGGCTATAGGTGTGGTGTTGTCGACAATCCCAACTGTTTGAAAACCTCTGTTGAGATGAGGTTGTTCTGGCTTCCACTATCAACAATGAAATGCAACGGGGTGCCCTTCACCCACATTTGTGAATGGAAGAGGTGATCCCCCTCTTCAGCATCTACTGGTTCTTCTAGTTGAATGGTTGCAGTCGTGATAGTAGCAATGGGGTTTGAATCGATGATCTGTCTTTTTCCATTATTTTCTGAATTAGGGTTTGACTCCTTGTCTTTGATATCAGCCACTAATGACCAGGGATGATTTTAAGGATGGAAATTTATATTAAAAAGTAGAAAAATGGGCTAATCTTACTAGTCCTTAATATGCAAAATGTAAAATGTTTGGCGATAGTTTTGTAAAAATATTCAAATTTATAAGGATTTTATATACTTTCTATAAAATTTTGGCGATTTTTAAAGTAAAATAATTTTATTCTATGGAATTTGAGCAAATCATTTTTAGAAAAATTAGAAATTGGTGAATCGTTTTTTCGAAAAAAACATGGAAAATTAGCCCATTTGAGAAATTTATCCCCTAAAATCATCTATTCCAATGATTGTTTTGAGTGACATTCATCAGTGTTGTGCCAGGGGATTTTGTGGAAATCATACCACATTCTAGTGTCCTTCTTCATATTTCCATTACCCTTCCTTTCTTGTGGCTTGGATTGGTTTTCTAGAGGTTGTTTGTTAGGGATGTATTTATCATGCTTTGGTTGTTGCAGATTTGTAGACCCAAACTTCCATTTTTTCTGGTGCCTAAATTTCTGCTCAATTTTGACAACATATCGATAGACAAATCCTAGTGATGAGATGTACAGGAAATCCATTTCGGTTTGAATGTACTGATGCAGATCCCCACATGGTATTTCAGAACCAGATGTCGCTCGGAGTCTTTGATACCCAACTTGGTGCGCATGGTATGGAAATTATTTGTGAAATCTGGCACTATTTGGCCCATCTCTTGCCGGAATGTGGTCCATCTCATGTATTGGTCTTTATAGTTACCAACAAGGTAATATTGTTTCTTGACCGCATCCACAAAAAAATCCCAAGTGGGCTCGACCCCATATATTCCAAACTCCTTTGTGGAATTTTTCTCCCAGTAAGTTTCCCAATAATGTTTGACATGGAGGGGACCCTTAAGGAGTGTGAAGGTGATCTTTTCCCTGTCGGAAAAATTGTGAATAGAGAAATAACCTTCTAACATATTCAACCATTTTTCTAGGGCATTCGCATCTATCTGACGTTCAAATACAATAATATCAAAATTAACTTGTACCTTGAAGGGAGAGGTTCCTCCAAAGTGTCTTCTTGATGAAGATGTGCCTATTGCTATCGACATGCGTTGAAGGATGTGGGAAAAATTATCCATCATTTCATCCTTCTGTCACATGAGAGCTTGCTAAAGAAACAAATTAATAGAGTCTTTTTCTCCGTCATTTTTATTTTCTTCCACCATAGAGGGTTTCTTGGGTGTGTGAGAGAAATTTTCCTCAAGAGAGACAAGCTCGAGACTCAACTTGCTATACTTGGACCTTGTCGGGGAAATGCACTGAAAAATGATCAAGAGCAACCTACTCTTATACCACTTATCCAGATTATTTTTGGCATGAAATGAGAGCGGAGATATAATAAAGAAATGTAAAGAGATATATCAGATATCCACTAATATAACAAAAATATATCAGAGATATAAACACAAAGATACAGTAATACACAATTTATATTTATGAGTGAAATGCACAGATTGTAAAATTATAGAGTGAAAGACTCATTAGAATGATGGCAGCTTATCTCCGAGAAGAGATGTGATGGCTACGCTCATTCGAAAGAAGATGATTACAATGAGTCTCTAAACGAATTTTTAACATAAATAAAATCGAAAACCCTAACCCCAGAAGATGGAAAGCCAACCGTTTTGTGGACCTTGTTTTGGGTAGTTTGATGTATCAACTTCTCGGGGGTGTAACTTTGGCATACAATCTTCGTTTGGGGTGCACAATAGCTCGTTGGAAAGGTATCTTTGAGGATATTGATTTTGGGGGATGAATCAAATCCTTTGGATATCATTGAGGTTCCCTATCTTAAAAAAACTTCATTTAGGCCCTCAAAATGGCCCAGAAGTTTAGAAACCAAAAACATGATAAAAATAACAAGTTGCCAAAAGATTGTTTTGTGCCAGTTGGAATAAGTGGGTGGCCACTGATATCCACCTGGATCAGTATATGACACAACCCATGTCTTACCACCTTCACATGATGAACATGACCATGGTTCCAAGCAATGAACCACCTAATATGTGTCCTTATAGGCACCCTTTTGCACAAAAGAATGAAATAGAAAAGATCATTCAATAATTGTTGGAGGTTGGATTTGTATGTCCCAATACCATCCCTTATTCATCACCTATTGTCATGGTGTTAAAAAAATAAGTAAATTAGCACATAAGTCCTTATTCTTGGGCTCTTAATAAATTGATCATTAAGGACTAATTCTCGGTTCCAGTGATTAATGATATATTGGATTAACTTCATGGAACTAGGTTTTTACTAAACTAGACCTTTGTATAAGCTATCACCAAATAAGGATGAAGAAGGACATCCCTAAGACAATTTTTGCGGATGTGAAGGTCATTATGTGTTCTTAGTGATACCCTTTGGACTTTGCAATGCTCCATCTACTTTTAAAAGCTTTATGAATAATTTTTGTTATCTTCTACATGTTTTTTCTAGTATTATTTGATGATATCTTATTCTACAACAAAACTTGGGAATCTCATATAGAGAATGTTTATAGATCCTTGCAACTACTGCGAGACCACCAATATGTTATTCATTAAACATTCTAAATGAGCTTTTAGTTCTTCAAAGGTTGAATATTTGGGCCACATTATTAGTAAAAATGGGTGAGAGTATATCCCAAGAAAGTTGAGACTATGCAAGACTGGCTTCACCCCAAGACCTTAAAGAATTTGTGGGGCTTCTTGAGACTTACAAGCTACAATAGGAAGTTTGTGAAAATTATGAAAAAATTTCTACTCCCTTAACCACCTTACTAAAAAAGAATGCATGTGTATGGAGCGAGGCAGCTAAGTGGGCTTTCTCATATTTAAAGGATTCCAATTGTACTACACCATAATTAGTTGTGATTGATTTTAATAAGACATTTGTCTTGGAGAGTGATTCCTCGAGAAAAGGTCTTGATGCAAGATGGGCATCCCTTGAAATTCACTAGTAAGCAGTTGCGTGAGCGTAATTTGGGAAAATGGACATAAGAGAAAGAGATGATGGCCATCCTTCATGTCATGGAGACATGGCACGCAAATCTCATAGGGATTCATTTCTAGATCAAGGTTAGCCATCATAGTCTGAAGTATCTTCAAGGACAAAGGTTATCATCACTAGAGTAGCATAAATGGGTCACTAAGGTGCTTGGGTATGACTATGATATTTTATAAAAGAAGAGTAAAGAAAATGGTGTGGCTAATGCTTTATCTAGTAAATTTGAGGAGGAAAAATCCCTCTTTTCCTTATCCTTACCCGTTCCAGGTTGGCTTGCTAAAGCCCATCAAGAATCGTTAGCAAATGACACTATAGTTCAACTCATCCATTGACTTCAGGAAGATGTCAACCCTCCAAAAGGTTATAAATGGAAACAAGATACATTGAGGTATAAAAGTCACATTGTTTGGGTAAATGATTGTGTTTTAAAACAATTTAGGGAAGTTATAATAGTTGTGTTCATTACCTCTAGCAAGTTACCCTATCTTTCATAAAATCTATGAACGAGTGATCTGTGACACTTTTCAAAGAAACAAAGGTGAGACAGAGAATATTCCAGTGGCATTGCAACCACTACCACTTCTAACAAATATATGGACTAACGTGATTTTATAATGGGACTTCCATGAACTGGTAACAAATCAATAATCATGGTGGTAGTTGATCATCTTTCCATATATTCTCATTTTGGTGCCTTATCGCACCGATTTAGACCCTCCTTAGTTTCTCAAGTCTTCATGGGTCATATTTTTAAGTTACATGGCATTCCCACTTCCATTCTCTTGAATAGGACGCCATATTCATAAGAACAATTTGGCATAAGTTGTTTAAACTTCAGTGTGCCTAGTTGAAAATGAGCTCTATGTATCATCCTCAAATAGATATTCAAACAAAAGTGGTCAACAAGTGCTTAGAAACATATTTGTAATGCTTCTCTTCCGAAAATATGCACTAATGGGCACAATGGCTCCCCCTTGTAGAATTGTGGTATAATAACACTTCTCATGGAGCTACCAAAATGACACCATATGAATCTATCTATGGCTAATTTTTTTTTTCAATGGCTTCCTATTTACCAATCACTTCCAAGGTTCATGTAGTGGATCACATACTTCACACCAAAGAATCCATTCTCCACACACTTAAGGGAAAATTGGTTATGGCTCGTAATATAATGAAGCAACGAGATGATGAGAATCACTCAAAGAATGCTTATGCAGAAGGACATCATTTTTTTCTTCACCTTCATCTTTATAAACAAACATCACTAAAGACAAAACCCACTATAAACTAGCACCAAAATTTTATGAACCTTATAAGATCATCCAAAACATTGGATAAGTGGCCTACAAGTTGGCTCTTCTGGCCCACATCAAGATTCATCCAATCTTTCATGAGTCTTGTTTGAAGAAGGTAGTGGGATCGAATTGCAAGGTGCAAAATTACTTATCAGAACTCGATAAAGAAGAGTCAATTTGGATCCATCCTGAAGCATTATTGGGTACTAGAGAGCGTCAATTGTGTCGATGCACAATCCATGAAGTACTAATGCATTGGAAATATATGTAACCAAAATATGCCACATGGGAACCAACAATGATTCTACAATAATTTTCCCACCTATAGCCTTAAGGAAAACACTGCTTCCAAAGGGGGAGGCATGTTAGGGTCCTACCCTAACCTTCCTACTTTAGGTTTCTTAGGAGTTAGTCAATTAATGTATGCCACAATCTTCTTTGAATAAATCCCATTACATAGTAGTGGATATGTATTTATTGTAAAATGGGTTCTCTTTATTAAATAAGGTACCATCCTTGAAATGAAGGGAAGTACTCGGGGGTTATCCCCTAGATTTGTAACTTGGAAAAAACAATATTGAATAATGTTTTTAAATGTCTTAATTGATATAATTATCTTGATCGACATAAATCATGGTCCCTTGAGAGTACTAATGAGTCCTATCATGTTATATAAATTACATTATTCCAAACACTATCATCATAATTGATATGATATGGATCAATAATATTTTTATTGATATTTACTGATGTTGTTTTGTTCAAGCTTGATCATGTTAGAAAAAAAGATAATATTACATAACACAAATCAACACAAGATGTATAAAGGAGAAAACCTTTATAGGTGAAAGACCCCACACTAAGAAAAATGTAGTCGTAATATAATTGCTAGATATAGTGTGAAACAAAAATGGGGTCATAGATGTCCCCGAGCTGTAGGACAGTCAGTGACGAAGTGTGTTGTTAAGACACTTTGCGATGTTAAAGTCACCGATTCGAAACCCACGGGGACAAAAAATCCATCCATGTTAAGGGTTGGTGTGGCTCAGGCCGAGTGTGATCCGTGCGTGATTTTGACAGCTTAGATGCCCTTGATTCGCAGTTTCTCAGCCACATACTAGTCCCGCAAGTCACAAACAAACTAGCAAACAAAAAAAAAACAATGGGGTCATAGACCTTTTTATATAGTGGTGAATGAAATCTATGATTTCTAATATTCTCCACTTCATAATAATAAAATATTCACTATTTAATTTCCACTACGACCAAGTGAATATTAAACATCATATTCCAACACCACCTCCTATATTGATTTTGGGAAGATGAAATATGAAATAACTTTGTAAAATCAACACTACAAGAGTCTCCCTTAATGTTTAGTTGGGTAAGGGTAGTATAATGCAATAGCATGATTTCCCTAGCTAAAAAAAATAAATGTTAAAATGGCCCCAAATTTGATGAAAACCCTAAAAAGTGGGAGTTTACTTCATATATTATATGTGACATCTAAAGAAGGGGTTATAGTTAAGGATTAATCCTTGGTATTTGTAACTACATGTCATTTTGTCTTTTGTATGTCCATCGTCCCTTTTGTTATAGTGTTATGTGATTATTGTTAAATGTGATGCTAGCATGATATGTTCCATTGATTGTTAAATCCATCAACACATTATAAATTGTAATGATTTATAAATTGACATGGATATTTATTGAACCTTCTTTATGTAGATACAAAAATATGACATATCCTTTATTGATGGATCTTTTTCACAATAATATCATTACAATTATATAATTTGTTTTGATTAAATAAAATTACATCATCTTTTTTATATGTTAATGTATACATAATTATGTTTTAAAATAGTTATCCAAAAGATTTAAATTTATCACAAATTATTATTATTATTATTATTATTATTATTATTATTATTTTATATATATATATATGTGTGTGTGTGTGTGTGTGTGTGTGTGTGAATATAAATTTTAATACTATATAAGAATGATTTAAGCTGCGATATAGGTTATTCATTGTTGTTTACCCATTAGAGTTTAGTTTTTTTTTTAATTTTTCTTAAGGATTATGGAGTTTGGATTAATGAATAACATGAAAGAATGAGAAATGAGTTTGGATTGATGAATAACATGAAAGAATGAGAAATACAATATAAACACAAAAAAAAATGAGTTAATTTTGAATTTTGGCTTTGGTTTGTATATGTTTGAAAAGTGAATTACTCCAATGTTAATATCTTAACATTGTCTTCTATAATATTGTTATGAGTGTTGCTCAATCTTTGCATTAATATGTTAACATTGTTTTATATCATATTGTTAAGAGTGTTGCTTGAGATCTTTGTATTAAT
>JZKD02S1155734.1:464861-477140 GCA_000966675.3 Picea glauca
CCTTTCAATAAAATAGAATAAGGCAGATGTAAGAAGACCTAATAGAAGCTTTCACTTCTAGAAGGATCTTCCTCTAGATGCTTCTTTTTAGTATAAATAGGAGTCAAGGGTATGAAAACCCTAGATTTGAGATTATTGTAACAGAGTGTTGCTTGACTGGAGGTTTCCCCCTCGAAGAGGCCTGTGAACATTGCTTTCTGAATCAAAGTGTTGTTTTTGTTGTTGTTCTTACATCATTTCTATGTTATTGTGGAGATTATGTTGGTTATATTACTGTTATTCTGCCATTTCTTGCATTTTATTTCTGTTCTGCATACTTTTTATATCTGGTATATTACATAATTGATGTTCGTACTTGTTTCTTGGAGGTCCTAACCTTGCAAGGTAGGGTGGGCGGGCAGTCGTTTTTATTTTTCGTCTGTTGATTATTGCATGTTTCGTCCAGTTGCATGATGTGCTAGTATGTTGGGTTGTTGTGGTCTATTGCGGTGTGCATTTTGTTCATCGTCAAGTTGGGTTGATTAATTGTTGTCATTGTTAATTTCTTGCTTAAAAAAAAAAAAATCTTTGCACATGCTTTGCATCGCATGTAGTCGTAATGACTGGGGTCCTTACATATGGTATCAAAGTGAGTTTGACTTGCGATCTAGGATCAATACGACTTCCGTTGATTAGATGTTTGATTATAATATTGCTAATTAAACTGATTTGTATTCGTGCAGGTAATCATGGTTAGAAGACACCACAAAGGTAGACAACGAGGTGTTAGGGGAGGAGGCGTGATGCCCCCAGTAACATCCAAGCCTAAGGGGTCTAACCCCTAGGGAGACAAATAGGTTATCGGGAAGGAATAGGTAGTTGTGGGTGATTTGGTTGGGTTGATGAGGTCCTTTCAGTGGATGTCTGAGGCAATTATCAGCCATTTGGATAGAGATTAGGCTAGGGAACTGACACCCCCTGAGGGTCCACCGCGCGCTCCGGTCGGTACTGGTAGCGTTCACCGCGAACTCGAGAAGGTCAAATTTCCCAAGTTATTTGGTGCCCCGGACGGCGCAGCCGCCGATGCATGGTTGGAAAATATGGTGATGTGATTTCCACTTCGCAACTATACCTTCAACATGAAGGTCTACATGGTGGTATTTCAACTGAAGGGGAGAACTCTTCTATGGTGGAAGATGCTCTTATCACAATTGAACATGGTCGTCGAAGACGTTTTATGGGAACTATTCGACGAACAGTTCCAAGAGAGGTATCTATCTAAAGAATTCATTGAGAGTCAACTCAACGAGTTCAACGCCTTGCGACAGGGTGGCTATACGGTGCCCGAGTACGAGGCCCGTTTTATGGAGTTGCTTCAGTATTCTCCGCACCTGAATACCGAGAAACTTAAGGTCAACAAGTTCTTGTATTTCCTTAATGTCAACATTCATGCAAAGGTTAGGATTCTAATGCCTCAAACCTTGCATGATGTTTTCCATAAGGCTCTTCTAGGAGAGGAGAATCTTATCAGTGGGGGTCAGAGCAGGACTCCAGTAAGACTAGCGGGACAAGCATCATCTAGTGTGCAATAAAAACAAACACCAGCTAGACATTCACCAGGATATCATGGCTTCCAAAGAGGATCCACTTTCACTACACCTCAACAACCACCGCCTCAACAGTGCAATCCTTACTGAGGACCACAACACCAACAACATCGTCGACCACAACATCAACAGTTTAGTCCTGTTTAGCAGAACAAACCAGGGTTCTAGGCCGGTGGGCCGTCAACTTCTACTTCGGGTACCAAAAATACTAGACTGCAGAAAGGGTGTTGTACATGTGGGGAGTCACATTACCAGCGTGACTACCCAGTGGAGAGGACGAGAGCATTTGGATCAGTTGAACCCACTATCATGGGAGATTTGGGCAAGGCCCATCGGATTCATGCAGCGGTGAATAACCACTAGGCAGAGCACCAGTCGACTGTGCTCGAGATGTCAGGTACATTCACTGACCATGCCCTTAGTATTTTGATATATCCAGGTGCTATAGAGATTTTTATTTCTAGTGTAGCGATAAGAAGATCTAAGGTAAAGGAAGTCAAACAAGAAGAGTTTAACTTTGTAGAAATGGCTTCGGGAGACAAGAAAAAGGTTGGTGGGAAGGTTACTGGATGTAGGCTTAACCTGGGAGAGTTTTTCACTAGGGCCAACCTGTACGTCACAACCTTAGGGTCTTATCACATTTTGATCGGTATGGACTGGTTGGAATCACATGAGGCGATACTCAACTTTAAGATGAAATAGTTGATCTTGGTCGATGATGAGGGATAGAGACATGTGATTGTAGGTCGGAACCAGGGATTTTCCCTGAGGTTCATATCTTCCTTGCAACTACAGAAGAGCATGTGCAAGGGATGCAATCTTTATGCGATCCTTGCATTAAACAAAAAGGGTGTGGCAGAAGGACTAGAAAACCTTCTGGTAGTATCTGAATTTGTGGATATCTTCCCAGAGGAGTTGCCAAGGTTGCCTCTTGAGAGGGAATTGGAATTTACCATAGACCTAAAATTAGGGACTGAACCAATAGAAAGAACGCCTTATCGGATGTCAACCCCGAAGTTGCATGAGTTGAAAATGAAACTGAAGGAGTTGTTGGACCTAGGACTTATACGTCCAAGTTTGTCACCGTGGGTGCGCCTGTTATTTTCATACAGAAGAAGGATGGGTTGTGGAGTCTCTTCATTGACTACCATCAATTGAACAAGGAAACGATCAAGAATCAATACCCATTGCCAAGGATTGATGATCTATTTGATCAGATGAAAGGCGTGACAATGTTTTCAAAAATCGACTTCAGATCAGGGTATCACCAGTTATAGATCAAAGAGGACGACATCCCTAAGAACGCCTTTAAGACGAGGTTTGGACATTATGAATTTACTATTTTACCGTTTGGACTGATGAACACCCCAAGGGTATTTATGAGTTTGATGGACGGGGTGTTCCATGAATACTTGGACAAGTTGGTCCAAGTATTCATTAACGATATTTTTATTTACTCTCGGATGATGGAGGAGCATGACGAGCACTTGCACATGGTACTACAGTGTCTACGAGAGAACAAATTGTATGGGAAATTTCCTAAATGCTCGTTTTATCAATTGAAGATTCACTACTTAGGGAATGTCATATCCAGAAAAGGTATTGTTGTGGATCCAACAAAGTTTGAGGCTATTATGGAATGGCCTACGCCAACGAATGTCCCTGAAGTGCGTAGCTTCATGGGTTTAGTGGGATAATATTGACGGTTCGTTGAGAGTTTTTTGAAGATAGAAAATCCGATCAAAGAATTGCAGAAGAAGAGCAAGAAGTTTGTTTGGACCGAGAAATGCGCAGAGGAATTTCAAAAGCTCAAGGAGATGTTGACGAAAAAACTGATACTAAAGGTCCCTAACATGGACACGAAATTCATGGTATGCACTAACGCATCCAAGGAATTCTTAGGTGGAGTCTTGATGTAAGATGGTCGAGTGATCGCTTACATCTTGAGAAAGTTGAGAAGGCACGAGGAGAACTATGCGACGCATGATTTGGAGTTGTTAGCCATTGTATATGCCTTAATATTTTGGAGATATTACCCTATTGGATGGAAATTTGAACTAAAAACGGACCACTATGGACTACAACACATCTTTACGCAAAGCGACTTGAACATGCGACAACGAAGTTGGTCGGAATTGCTTAGCGAGTATGATTTAGAGATTACTTATATAAATGGAACAATGAACAGAGTGGTTGATGTATTGAGTCAAAGACCACACATATTTTCAGTGATGCATCTTCAAATGAATCTATGTGAAAATATTCTAACTTTATAGCACGATTATGACTGGTACAAAGAGGTCAAGGATTTTATTAGACAAAACACAATAACGGTACCAAGATTTGAAGGATTTACGTTGGACGACAACGGATTATTGATATTTAAAAGTCAAATTTACGTACCACCCAATGACGAGTTGAGGATTTTGATCCTAAATGAGGCTCATAAAGCAGTGTACATGGCTCATCCTAGAGTCACGAAGATGAGGGAAGACCTTAAACCCTTATTCTTCTGGAAATGAATGAAGGCATACATAGTCAACTACGTGGCAAGATGTCTATAATTTCAGCAGGTGAAGGCTTAATGTAGACATCCAGTAGGATTCCTACAGCCACACGCTACTCCAGAATCGAAATGGGAGGTCATTTCAATAGATTTCATTGTTGGATTGCTACTGACGGCAA
The DNA here is from genome assembly GCA_000966675.3 of Picea glauca. NCBI lineage: Eukaryota > Viridiplantae > Streptophyta > Pinopsida > Pinales > Pinaceae > Picea > Picea glauca. The sequence continues at coordinate 469,133 of JZKD02S1155734.1, forward strand.
GGAGACACGACTTGATTTTGTGGTAGTCGACACTTTGACGAAGAGTGCTCATTTTATTCATGTGCATACGACGTATCAGGCACCTGAAATAGCTAGATTTTTCATCAGTGAGGTTGTGAGGTTGCATGGCATGCCTAAGAGGATTATATCCGATAGAGGATCGGTGTTTACAGGCCAATTTTGGACTAGTTTCCAAGAGGCCTTGGGAACCCAACTTAACTTTAGTACCGCATATCACCCAAAAATAGACGGGAAGACTGAGAAAACAAACCAAATCTTGAAGGATATGTTGTGTATGTACATGATGGACCAACATAAGTGTTGGGAATAATTATTTCCACGGGTAGAATTTGCATATAACAACAGTTATCAAAGAACCATTAAGATGGTGCCTTTCGAGTTTCTTTACGGGTGACTATGTCGAACACCTTTGAGTTGGGATCGTCTTGAGGATAGGTTCTTCATGGGACCTAAAGCTATCCAAGAAATGGAATACCAAATGCAAACCATAAGACAAAGGATAAAGGAAGCGTAGGATCGGAAGAAGAGTTATGTCGATGTGTGTTGTGTCGATCGTAGTTATGAAGTTGGCGATCAAGTCTTCTTGTGGGTGAAACTGCATAAGAGTTCAATCAAGTTTGGAAAGGGCGCTAAAATATATCCTAGGTTCATGGGACCCTTTGATATTGTGGAAAGGAAGGGTCATGTGGCTTATTGACTAGTCTTGCCTGATTCTTTGAGGCGTATGCACGATGTTTTTCATATATATGTTTTGAGACATTATGTTAGTGATCCTACACATATTATTGACATGAGTTCCTTGCAGGTATCGGATGAGGGTGTGCTCACAGAGGATCCAATATGCATATTGGACCATCACATTCTACAACTACGATGACAAATAGTAGATCAGGTCAAGGTCCAGTGGAACAACTATAGTCCACACTCGGTGACCTGGGAGGACACATATGATATGCGTAAGCAATTTCCATTTTTATTTGATAGATAGGCATATGATACTGTGATACACTTTATTTCGGCACTTATATACTGTGAAACTTTGGGACAAAGTTTAAAACAAGAGGGGGTGTATGTAACATCCTGGTCTTGCGCACACTGAGCAAACTTATTATTTGAGGACACTCGCATGAAAGTGATCTGGTTCTTCATATGATTGGTTGATTTGATTATGATTATGAGATATTGTGGATTTGATTATATGTTATTTTTGTTGTATTTACATTGAAAGGTTTTATTGATTGGGTTCTCTTGAGTGTGCAGGACTTTGTGCGTTGAGGACGTCGAGGCATCGATGAAACTCCCTGGACTCCAGATCGAGTCCGGGAGTGGATTGTTAGGGTTTGAATGTTGTTGATGTGACATATGTACATACAATTAGATGTTATGAGGTTGATTATTATTGCTGACATGATTTGTTGATGGATGCAGGCTGATGATAGCTTGCCAACTAGACTCACATTTGGAGTAGAGGGGTCATGCATGACCACAAGAGACATTGAGGGAGAGGTGTGGGAGTAGCCCTGCCACAGCCTACTAGCACTCTCGTCGTGGCTCAAACTATAGGTTAACGATTACCTAGTTAGAGAAGAACCACGATGTCGTGAGGGCAGACTGTGACAGTCACTCACGATGATTCTAAGGGGCACGCAATAAGGTAGGGTCCTTATTCCTTAGAGGCCCTTAGTCTCCCACAAGATCACCTAACGGAGTATTGACTCTAGGGGCTTGACGTCTACCAAATTTAGTCAAGAGGCGAGTGGCACCCTTGGAGCACGTAGTGCATCTTGAAGGGCACATCACACAAAGAAAACCGAAAGAGGTGAGTGGCACCCTTGGAGCACATAGTGCATCCTGAAGGGCACGTCGTGATTTTAACTGTGGTAAGTTAATAAACCTAGTGCCTAGAAAACTATGCCTCCTTAGGACCTAGTCAGCCTTAAAATGAATGATGTGACAAGTAAAGTTTAATAACTATTTTTTTCCCTTAAGAACCATTGCCAATCCTAGTGAATTGAAAACCTAGGTATGAGTAGAACCTTAGAAAAAAAAAACTAATTAGACATATAACAAGAAGGGGGTAAAGAAAATACAAGCATTAATAATTAAAGTGGAAATTTTAATAAAGGTTTAATTAATAAAAGGGGTATTTGGTTGTTTTTGTCTAAACCTGCTAATTTTGAACTTAGTTATAAAAAGGTGAAACTTTAAGAAAAATGGAAAACTTTAAGAAAAGGGGGAAACCTAAGAAAAAGGGGAAACTTAAAGAAAAAGGGGAATATCCAACTTAGTAAGAAATCTAGCCTTTGGAACTTTCTATTTATGAACTCAACTAGGAATTAAGTAAGGTGTAAGTCATTTAATAATTGTAAGGGAATAATGGGACACCAAGGAGAATTTTTAGGAATGCTTTTGAGTGGGTGAGGGAAATAGAAATATTTAATTAATTAATAAATTGATTTTCTGGTGCAACTAGGGGATCGTGCGACATGTGTACGGGGGGGTGTTTTTCCTAATTAAATAAATGAAAAATGAATCTAATGAGGGTTTGGGAAACTAATGACTAAGAAAATCTATAAGAAGGATGGTGGAGGAGGAGTATGGAACACATCTGGCTTGCGTAACATTACGCTGCTGAAATTTCACCTTGACCGAACTTTCTCTTGTGGGAGTTGGGATACCCAGCCCAGGTAACAAGAGGTAGCTTGACCTTGTGAGGCGATTTGGGTGCGAGCATTATCTGGTATCATGTGTGTGGTCCCTTTGCGACTAGGGGGGATCAGGGGGAAGAAGAGTACCCCTAGCGTTGGTTGGGAGGTACCGGTGAGGTCACATTGATTGGAAAGTGGGAGTTGGATGGATCACATGCGGGACAACGACTTCAGAGCATTCACATTTGGCTACGGTACACATGTGTATATTTGTATTGAATGGTAGTTAAATTCCCTATATATGCATCTCTTTAACGTCGAAGGCACGCATGTGTCACTGTGTTAAAAATTTAGTTAATTTTTTTCCTGGCAATTTGCGCTTGTGAAATTTGGTTGAGGAGTAGTTAAACTATGTTCCTGCGCCTTCAGTTAAGGTACTTATTTTGTATTAAAGTTTATGATATATTCAGTGTAATACTATCCAAAGATTGTTGTTGAGGCCCAAAATTGACATGTCCATTACCCTATTATTATTCCTCATCTATACCTTTTTGGCTTACCTAAACTTGGATGAATGACAAGAACACTGCCATTAGCCAGTGATAAGGTCATAAGGTAACGTATGGTTACTTCATGCATTTTTGTGGTTTATTGAGCTAGGGAATTAATGTTTCATGTACTAATGATTCAATTTACCATGTATAATCTTTGATCTCTAGATAAATCCAACCTTCCTATACCATCTCAGCTATTTGGTACCAATGCATCAAGACTGCCACTGTCTGAATCCGATACCAAACGCATCTGGTACTAAAATCTCATCTATTGCGATCCAGTACCAACGGCCACGCACTGTCATGATCTGGTACCAATGACCACGCACTGTCATGATCCAGTACCACCTTTTGTGCACTGTCATGATCTAGTACCACCTGTTGCGCATTGTCGAGATCCGGTACCATCTACCTGTTATGATCTAGTACCAATATGGAAGAGCCTAATGCACTAATTTAAGTTCCATATCTCGCCTAAGAAAATTGGCGGATGTTTATTTGCCTTAGAAATGTTATGATAAGAATAGTTTGTTGATTTCCTCATCCTCATGCACTTCGTGTCATGAGGATGAAACTAAGAGATGTAACCAAATGATTATTTTTAACAATTGGCCAATTTGCAAATCGCTTCACCTTCTTGTGTTTCATGACTGAGACTGTTAAATAGTCGTGGCAAGGATGGTAGAAGAGAGGGGAGCATATTACAAACATGTGAAGCAGTGTGTGATAGTACAGAACGTATTCATAGTGAATACTAATAGAAGAATGTCATTTATCTCCATATTCTGATTATCTATGATTGAGTATGAGTTGAGTTGTTAACGAAAGTTTTATTTTATGTTTTGAGATGTGAGTGAGAGTAATGTGTGTGTTGAAATTAAGCTTTCTGTAGACTCTAGTAGCTGACCTATTGAAGTGGCAAGGGCCCATAGCCCAACAAAGGTCAACATCTTCATAGATTAGTATTAGCATTTGTTTTCGATAGTGTAAATGTTAAATTAGCTGAAGCTTTAATTCTGTCAGATGATAGCAGTATAGTTTAGACTCAAATTTTCATCATATGATTGTTTAGAGATATTTACTCGCCTTGTTTTTGCATATGCCCTGTTTCTGTTCTCATGAATTTGATTTCCTTGAGTGATCATAGATGTTGGCAGCAATAGTCAAACCTATTTGGACAAGAACTAGAGAAGTTCATTGTGAACCACAACAGAACCAACATATTAACTATTGAACTACCCATTCTATGCTTTGATGATTGATGTGTGATTTCCTTTAAGAAGTGTGGATTACATAGTTAGTTTTCTGGGTCAGATAGAAGACTTGATCTATCAAACCAACTCCATCTTATACTTGCATGTGCCATAATAGAGTAGATAGCCTCTCTGTGAAAGACAACCAAAATGCATTCCAGTTTGCCACTTTTATTTGTTTCCAGCTTGCATAATCTAGCTTAGTTCTAGGGATGATTTTAAGGATGGAAATTTATTTTAAAATATAGAAACCTTGGCGAATCTTACTAACCCTTCATATGCCAACTATAAATGTTTGGCAATTTTTTTGTAAAAATATTCAAATTTATAAGGATTTTATATAGTTTGTATAACATTTTGGTGATTTTTAAGGTAAAATAATTTTATCCTTTAGAATTTGGGTGAATTATTTTTAGAATAACCAATCATTTTTTGGGAAAAACCTTGAAAAATTAGCCCATGAGCGAAATTTAGCCCCTAAAATCATCCCTGCTTAGTTCTATACTCGTGACATTAGAAATTACCTTTCTTTCTCATGTCATGTAACTCTATTGATTACGAATCCCGGATTGATAATTAATGAGTGCATTATACTAAACATATAAGCAACACAACATTTTGGCGCCGTTGTTGGGGTGTTGCAAACAGTAGGAAGTGATTTTTAGCTTAGATTGTTTGCATAAATTTTAATGTTTTTAAAAGGCTGCTTGAGGGAGGAGAATAAAACGTTTAAGACGTGAGCGAAGAGCCACGTGGCCACTAGAGTGGGGTTCTCCGAATCCAGGTTGCCTTCTTACCTTCTAGATAGAATTAGGATTTCAATTCAGTTAAAGAATCAAATTTCCATTTTATGCATAGATATAGGGATAACAAGGGTATATTTGTAAGCTCCAAAGATTCAAAAACAACCCCCCACTAATCCAACTGACACTAGTGCAAGAAAAATTCCACCAAAAGAAAATTCAAGGAGAGCCAGCGAGGCTCCAGAAGGAGAACCTAAAATGGAAGAATCGATATTGGGGCAGGCAGAACGTGAGTCTGCTGAACATTTAGGAGACACAGAAAATCCAGTTTCTGAAACATCCATCAGTAGAATGGCAGAAGAAGAAGGAAATGGAGCCACAAAGACTGAGACTTTTGGGTTTCCAATCTTGGATATTTCCATAAACACCAACATGAAGAATATCCCACTATCATCGTTACCCACTTTCAGAGGTATGTCAACTGAAGATCCAGATTTATTTTTATTTGAGTTTGACATATTACGTAGAAGCTATAACTACTGAGACGATGCCAAAAGACTTAAGCTCTTTCCTGCTACAATGAAATATTTAGCCTTAAGATGGTTCATGAGCTTAGGAGAAAATACAATCCTCTCTTGGGATCAGATGAAAGACACATTTTTATGAAAATACCAAGACTGTTGTAAGGATAATGCTAAAAACGACATTTTTAAAATGTAGCAAACAGAAGATGAAAGTCCTGAAGACTACTTAGAAAGGTTCTTATACAACTATCATAAATCAAAACTATTCACCACAGACGCAACTGTAGTAAGAACTGTATTCTTGAAAGGTCTTAGGTATGATTGCATAGAAGTTTTAAACTTGTTGAGTTCAGGAGATGTACACCAAAAGCCTTTTTCAAAAATTGCAGATTGTTGTAGGAGATACTCAAGAGGACAAGCTAAAATAGGTAAAGGACCAAGAGATCCTTTTAGCAGAAATACAAAAAAAATATCAAGGCCTGTCACCAGAACTGAGTTAGGAAACTTATTGGAAAACTTTAAAATAGACATCTTGAGCACAATAAGTAACCAATTAGATACTCTAAAACTGAAAAAGAAACAAGAAGAAGAGGTTTCTTTAGCAATATTTTGTCATAGATGCCAAAAGAATCACAGTGAGAAAGAATGCCCATTAAATGTCATAGAAATATGTGGTCTGTGTACACTAGAACACCCCACATCTGAGTTTCTAACCTTACTTGAGCTACAAGCCATGTATAGAGGAGGAGGAGTCTCACAAGAACAACCATACCCTTCTAGAAGACCTTGGAGAGCCAAAAATCCCAGTACATTTTATGATCCTAATGGAAAATATCAACAACAACAATGGGGTCCTTCCCCAATGACCTATCCATAATGGACACCTCAGCAAGCTCAGACTCAACCTTGGTAACAAGGTTGGAGGGGACCTATGTATGGAAATCCCACTTACCCTACATATCCAAAGTACCCTTCAAACATTTCCCAATTACTACCTGGATTCAATCCACCACAGAAGCAAGATTTACTCCCACCTCCTATACAAAAACAATTTACAACCCCCTTGAACCCTAATCAACAACAACAAGTATCTATAAATGCCAATCAACAACCACAAAACCAAGCTGCTCACAATCCTCCAAGACCAACAACAATCCCTTCCCAACCAGTCCCTAATCCCAATAATCGACCCACCCACCCTGTGCAGAATACATAAGTTCAAACCTTTCCCACCCATGAAATTCAACTACGATTGGGGAAAGTTGTAAACCAATCAGATCCTATAGTAATAATTCAGGAAGAAAATGATAATCATTCTGAGGAATAAAACACTCAAACCACCCCTACAGAAGAAGAGGCCTCTCCTCTTATTCCAATCACTTCTCAGTCTGTACGAGTACCCCAAAAAATTAATCTCCCACCTTACCCTGAAAGACTATTAGTGAAGAAACCCGACCCACCCTTGCACAGAGATATAGAAGATGAATTACGAAATGTGTGCATAAAAATACCTCTGTTGCAATCCATTAAGGATATCCCTATATACGCAAAAATCACAAGGGATATTTGCATTAAGAAACCAGGAAGGAAGAAGAAGGAACCTATCCTTGTTCAGGTGGTGGGACATTTATCTGAATTTATTTCTGAAATTCCATACAAATATAATGACCCTGGAAACCCAGTCGTCACTGTTGAAATTAATGGTATTTCTCTACCAAACACACTCATTGATTTAGGTGCAACTATTAATGTAATTCCTTTTGACACTATGAAAAAGCTCGAAATCAATCATTTAATACCAACCCAAACCTTGATTGAGTTGGCAGATAAGTCAGTCATTAGCCCTGCAGGAAGTCTAGATGATGTCACAGTCACCCTAGCTTCTTGGGAATATCTAGTAGACTTTTTAGTCATCTATTCTAAATCATCCTCCAAACCAGGACACCCTGTGGTTCTTGGCCGCCCTTGGCTGGCCACAACAGATGCTTTTATCGGCTATCAGTCTGGTGAGATGACTATATCCAATGGCACACATAGCCAAAAACTTGTTCTCTTCCCTCCTGCCCAACCGGTACAGGAAATACCTATTTGGTTAGAAAATCCTTTTGGAGAGGAAGATTGCATCAGACCTCTATTAACACTTGAACAAATAAGAGGAATACAAGAACAATCAGATGAACAAGTCTTAAGCTTATTTTTGGCTGACACAAATTGCATTGAATACCCAAGGTCTTTTGTAGAATTGTCACATATTTTTAGTTCCGA
>JZKD02S1155734.1:477190-500541 GCA_000966675.3 Picea glauca
GGCTGACACAAATTGCATTGAATACCCAAGGTCTTTTGTAGAATTGTCACATATTTTTAGTTCCGAATTTAAGCAAACTTGGCACCCTGATATCACTCAATTATATACTTTATCACCAGCCTCCTCAGACAAGGAATAAACTACTGAACTTGTTGAGATCAGCCCAAGAAAACCTTTATATATCAACTCTAATTTGGAACTAGAACAAAAGACGCAATTGATTGAAATGCTCCAAAGACAATTTGATGCCTATGCATGGGATTATGCAGACATGAAAGGCATTCACCCTGACACATGCACACATCATATCTACACTAATGACCAAATCAGGCCAGTTAGACAGCCTCAGTGAAAGATGAATCCAGCCCTTAAAGATATTGTAAAAGAGGAATTGCAAAAACTCCTTCGAGCCAATCTCATATACCCCATTTCAGATAGTCAATGGGTATCTCCACTTGTCTTAGTTCCCAATAAAAATGGAAAGTGGAGGATATGTGTAGACTTCCGGGAGTTGAACAAATCCACCCATAGGGATTATTTCCCCTTACTATTTATTGATCAGGTGTTGGATACCTTGTCTGGAAAGAAGTATATTTCGTTCTTGGATGGGTTTAGTGGTTACAACCAGATAAAAATAGCACCCAAAGACTAGGAGAAGACCACTTTCACCTGCCCTTGGGGTACCTATGCTTATAGGGTGCTCCCTTTTGGACTTTGCAATGCCCCAACCACTTTTCAAAGAGTTTTCCTAGCCATTTTCTCTAACTTGACCAATGATTGTGTGGAAGTCTACATGGATGAATTTACAGTCCATGGACAAGACTTCCAAGAAGCATTGGCCAGTTTAGAAAAAGTCTTGATTAGGTGTAAGGAAACTAATCTTTCCTTAAGTAATGAAAAATAAAAAATGATGCTTACTGAAGGTATTGTGTTGGGACATCATATTTCCGGTTTTGGCATAAGAGTTGACCCGACAAAGATTTATATCATCACACAAATCAAAATACCTTCCTCACAAAAGGAAGTCCGCATCTTTTTAGGACATGTTGGCTACTATAGAAGATTCTTTCTGAATTTCACAAGCCTAGCTACCCCTTTATTCAAATTATTATCTAAAGAAGCCGAATTTAATTGGGATGATGAATGTTAAATATCTTTTGAAATTCTAAAACAAAAATTGTCAACTGCCCCTGTATTAAAAGGACCAAATTGGTCCCTTCCTTTTCATATCTATACCGATGCCTCAGACACAGCCCTTGGGGCATTCCTTGGACAAAGAGAAAATCAAATGCCCTATGCTATTTACTTCATCAGTAAAAATATGTCTCCATCCGAAGTTAATTATACGGTCACAGAAAAAGAATTGCTAGTTGTAGTCCATGCTATCAATAAATTTAGGCACTATGTTACATGATATCAAGCTTTTGTACACACTAATCATTCAGCCATCAAATTCTTAATGAACAAACTTGTAACAAAACCTAGAGTTATACGATGGCTCTTATTATTACAAGAGTTTAATATCAACATTATTGATAGACCTGGCAAAGATAATCTTGAGTCTGATTTCTTATCTAGAATGATTCATCTGGGAGATAATGCACCAGTAGAAGATACATTTCCTAATGAAAATTTATTTGCTATTTCTACATTCACTCTTTGGTATGTAGATGTCACTAACTATCTTTTGACAGGGAAGATGCCTTAGAAATTGTCTCCTGGAAAAAAACATAAAGTAATTCAACTAAGTGCAAAATACATGTGGCATGATGACTGCCTCTACAAAACAAGACCAGATTTGGTGATCAGAATATGTGTAAGGGAAGATGAAATTCATGATATTTTACAAGCCTGCCATGATGGCCCTTGTAGAGGACACTTCGCAGACAAGAGGACCGCTTACAAAGTTCTACAATCAGATTACTACTAGCCCCATATTTTCAGAGATGCTAAAACCTATGTATCCAATTGTGATGAATGCCAACGAATGGGTAAGTCTACTGCACGAGACAAAATGCTACTTCAAGCCCAAGTAGTTATTGATCCTTTCGAGAAATGGGCATTAGATTTTGTAGGGCCTATTAACCCTGCATCTAAAAAGAAAAAGTATATACTTGTATGCACTGACTATGTGACTAAATGGGTTGAAGCAAAATCTTTACCAGCTACAAGTGAACAATCAGTGGTAGACTTTCTTTTTAATGATATTTTTACTAGATTTGGTGTACCTCAAGAAATTGTGACTGATCAGGGAACTCAATTTACCTCTCATCTAGTCAAAGCTATTACAAAACAGTACCAAATCAAACACAGGAAATCTACACCCTGCCATCCACAGGCAAATGGACAAGTAGAATCTACCAACAAAGTTATTGAGTCCATTCTTACCAAAATAGTACAGCTACACCAAAAGGATTGGGCTGACAGATTATTAGAGGCCTTATGGGCTTATAGAATCACTTGGAGGAATACAATAGGACATACACCCTATGAGTTGGTATATGGGAAGCAGGTGCTTCTCCCAATAGAATTCCAAATCAAAACCTCCAGGACCGCAGTACAAGTTGGCATGAACTTGGATGAAGCCCAGCAACAAATACTCTTATAACTTAATGAGTTGGATGAAATAAGGCAGGAAGCACTTCAAAGAACTACCCTCATTCAAGAACAAAGAACAAAATGGCATGACAAGTATCTCAAAAAGAAAAAAAATTGACAAGAGATTGGGCCTTATTATATGACAGCAGATTCAATAACTTCAAAGGTAAGTTAAATACTCGTTGGATGGGACCTTACGAAATTGATACTATCTATGATAATGGTTCAATCAGGATAAAGACAATTGATGAGCAACAGACACCACTACTTGTGAATGGTCATTGGTTGCGAGTTTACAACAAACCGTTGTCAAAATAAGAATTCCTAACTCGTATACTACAGAATTCAGATATGCAGATGATCAGTAAGGAAGGAGATCCTCCTACTGATCCACATTGATTGATTGGTTTATTTGGAACTTTTGTACATAGGTGTGGATCGAATTTTGTTAATAAGTTGAAGGTAACAAGAGACTCTTACCTCCTTTTGTTTTACTTTTGCAAATTTTTATAATTTATTTGATCCTTCACGAACTTGCTAAACATTAGTAGTAGGAATCAACAATTTTTTGTTCTGCTTCGGTACCAGAAATCCTATTCTGGTCCGGTACCAGTCCAGTACTAGAGTATGTCCTTCTTTAGTACTATCAAGACACATTACCTAATTGACAAAGAATCTTAGGCATATTTCAAAATATTATGTCATTTAATCTGAAGTACGAAGCCATGCAACAACCACTTAAGATGGAACCACGAAGCCGAATACAGTATCAAATGGAAACCCTTGTGATGCAATAATTTCTTTTGGTTCTGTTGACAACCAAAGGGAAGTATTTTAATTTCTTTTGGTTATGTTGCTAGTTAAAAAGAAGTATTTTAATTTCTTTTGGTTCTGTTGCTTATAAACAAGATAAAAGAAAAAGGGACACAATATGTACCTATGATTGCTCAAAGAACCATAATCCACTTTAAAGACTAAAAGTTTCATTTATCCAGTCTTTCAACATGATTTAAAGAAAAAAATATATTAGCCTACAAGTAACCATCTCACCCTAACCTGACTTCAATAGTATTCATTGGATTGTCTTATTAAAGAGTAACACATGAGCACATGAACACTCTCTACCTTGGGCACACTAGGAAAAATTTTATGGAAGAGGATGTACCAGTACCCTAAGAAAACTTTAGGTCATTCTCTTATGGACAAATTCAGACAAAATTATACATCTGGATCACTCTAAAGAAATAATATGTATCAAAAAGTTTATTTTTCCTTCAGACAAATCTTTAAAAGACATTCAAAGAAGAGTACATGCCTTCCAACCCAATACCATCCTAGCCTATAAAAAGGTTTTCAGATGAGCCTCCCCTCTCACCGTGCAAAGCACTCTTTAATAAAAACCAAAATAGGTGACTATGGACAAGAAGCCTATGATGGAAAAAGGGTTTAAGAGACTAACCCGTCGGGATACTAAACAGGTCTGCTGGCAGCGGGTATCGCTCTGTGGTATGACTAGGCAAACCCATCAGGGTACTGAACAGGCCTGTTGGCAATGAGGCATTCTGCCCGGGGAAGGCATCTCTCACTAATTATGACAACTACCCCACTGGAGTACTGAACAGGCTTGCTGGCAGTGGGTTCTGGTTGAGAAATGTCTCATCTATACTTGTCTGATTGAAAAATTCACTTTTGTCATCTAAAATGAAAAGAGCAAAGGTCACTTGGCTTTCATGAGATACAAACTCCAGATTAATAAGCAACATAATTACTTCAAGCAAATTTCCATTTGAGAATCACCCTAAGTTGACTTATCGGTCTAACATCTAAAGCCTACATTACCTAAGAAGGAAACTTCTTAAGAGTGGAGCCCTAACTAGGGAGTCTAATCTACTCATATTGTGAAATTTATCTATAACATCCAATGATAGTAAATCTTTGAAGCAAGTTAGGTGGGATTTGTTCTTTTGGCAAATATATATATTCCCCTGTTTCACTGTTGAATGCTACCTCTGTCAATAATCCATTAAAAGAAGGGCAATTTCATTTTTTTGGCATGAGATCATATGATAGGTGATAAACTATACTTCTAAAAATTGATTGGTTTATTTTTCTCTTATCATCTTTTCTCCATTATGATATAAAATGTTGAATCTTCTTGCATACAGATATACAACATCCTTGGCATGGGGGAAGGTCAAAGAGCCCCTTCAGAACTCTTTTTTTCAAACTTACATGATCACCCTCTAGAACCAAATACAAAAGAAGATAAGCACAGAATAAAATAAGTATAGAATATTCCCGTACCAAGTTTTCAAGAAACTTCAGTCTAAAAGGATGAATTATGACAATCTACAAGTAATCGCACATGCTATGGGTATTGATCATACAAAGGTAAAAACAAAGGTAACATGGTATTTATTTTCCTATGCTCACAAAACTACAATAGGTATGAAAATATATACTAGATCTTATGACCTTAGTATTAAAACCATATCCCTCATACCCATATGCCTAAATCTAATCAATCCTCTCATAGCACTCGAACATGGTTAAGGGAAAAATTACATCAAAGTATGAAGCATGTCTAGTAATGATAAGCCACGAGTGTATTTCATCCTTCAACAATTCACGAACTTATCTTGTATCATGAACCACTATCCAACATCAAAATTCACCACTCGGAAGTCCAATCACCTATCCCAAAATGATGCTTTGATACCCAACGTCTTGTCCTCATCATTATAGTAATGGGTAGAAATGAAATGGCTTATCTGGTCATAAATTCTCCTTGCGGCATCCTTACTTAAAATTACCATCCGTATTATCAATGCCATCACCATATTTCCCTTGTTGCTAGCTCTCTCCAGTCCCGAGCCTACTCCTCTCCGGTACCAAACCCTTATCCTCATCAAATTAACTAAACCCTTGTGCTACAGCCCGATCCTTTTCTCACAACTTATAATGATGGTTGTTAGTATACATGAACTGGTCTTCCAAATTTATAGAGAAACCGAGGAGTTCCAATTATGTCAAGAAAAATATGCTAGATTGGGATGGATGCCATTTTTAGAAAAATTCACAGGCTAGCACGAGAAGATATCTCACAAATTTATTCAGGGTTACGATGGAGAGATTGCACATATAGGCAATCTACAACTGACAGTTAATGAAGCAACCTTAAGGGAGGTCACATGATTACCTAATAGAGGAGCCAAATACTTAAAAGGTGTAGGAATCAACAAGGATATGTGCCAAAGATTCTTGAAATAAGTCCATCAACACCCTGACTGGAAAAAGGGGATCCCGAGGAACTACATCAAGGAAGAGTACCATCCAATGATTACTAGTCTTCAACGATTCGTCACCTGTGAGGGAAGGTATGTAGTGACTTTCATATATCATCTTAGGCTTCTATTACATTTTGAAGGAGGCCCTAAAATTGATTTCCCATATTTTCTATGGATGAGTTTGAACAAAATGGTAAGAGGTGTTAAATCCCTATCTAAAACGGAGAAGACCAACATTTACCATCAAGGTCTCATTAAAATGTTGGTTTTACATGAACTTAGGAAACAAAGGATTAGTTGAAAAACCCTTATCACTCAGCACCTTCCCACAGAAAACAACCCTGTGGAGGAATCCCAACATGCTCAAAAGAAAAATAAGGAACCTCAAAAGACAAAGGGAAAGAATGATAAGACAACTCCACCATCATCTAGGGCAGTGAGCCAACGTGAAAAAACAGGATCCTCTTCCACAGTCAATAAGATTTCCAAATCAAAGGGTAAAAAAAAATTAGTAGAGAAGACTTCAACAGTGGCAGTTGAGGAAAAGCATCATCAAAAAAAAATGATGAAGAAAAGGAAGTGTAGCTCATAAACTAAAGGTAAACAGTCTATGACACAATCCCCTGTCACCATTTCACAATTAGAAAAGAAGAAAAGGAAGCCTGTGAGCACCCCTGATCTCGTGCCTCCTTGTAAAAGAACCGCGAGGAGAATGGAAAAGAAGGGAAAAAAAATCATCAGTCCTCATACATAGGAAGACCCAATCGATCTTACCTCCCCTTCTGAAAACTTATCAGTCCAAGATGACATCCCTAGTTTGACCGAGGTACAAGCAACTATTACTTTATGTGGGATGAGGGAGGAAGTCGAGGAAAGAGCATGCACCCATCCAACAACGATGGAATCAACAAAGACCTTAACAAAAGAACAAATGAAGAAAACAATTGGGGAACTGCAAAAACAAAATTAGGAGCTCCAACAGAAAGTGAAGGAATATCAACTATTGGATAGGTATATCAAAAAGGAAAATGAACAATTGAAAGCAACTAGCCAACAACTTCAAGACGACCATGAAGAGACTTACAACAATCTCAAGAAGGTACTACGACTCCTACAATACGTTAGGGTCATAAAAAGGGAGCTGAAAGCAGAGGCTTCAACCATCAACATCATTGATCCACCAAAGTAAAGAATGCAGTCTCAAGTTTTGAAAATTTTGGGTTTTGTTTTCAGTTGCATCAGGACATGCAATGATTTTGGCATGGGGGAATGTTGAGACCCAAAATTGACATCCCCATTACCCTATTATTACTCCTCATCTATACCTTTTTGGCTTACCTAAGCTTGGATGAATGACAAGAACACTGCCATTAGCCAGTGATAATGTCATAAGGTAAAGTATGGTTACTTCATGCATTTTTGTGGTTTATTGAGCTAGGGAATTAATGTTTCATGTACTAATGCTTCAATTTTCCATGTATAATCATTGATCTCTAGATAAATCCAACCTTCCTATACCATCTCAGCTATCCGGTACCAATGCATCAAGCTTTCCACTGTCTGAATCCGGTACCAAATGCATCTGGTAATAAAATCTCATCTGTTGCGATCTGGTACCAACGACCACGTACTGTCATGATCCAGTACCAACGACTGCACATTGTCATGATCCAGTACCACCTTTTGCACATTGTCATGATCTAGTACCACCTGTTGTGCACTGTCGAGATCCGGTACCATCTACTTGTTACGATCCGGTACCCATATGGAAGAGCCTAATGCACTAAGTTAAGTTCCATATATCGCCTAAGACAATTGGTGGATGTCTATTTTCCTTAGGAATGTTATGATAAGAATAGTTTGTTGATTTCCTCATCCTCATGCACTTCCTGTCATGAGGATGAAGCTAAGAGATGTAACCGAATGATTATTTTTAACAATTGGTCGATTTGCAAATCACTTCACCTTCTTGTGTTTCATGACTGAGACTATTAAATAGTCGTGGCAAGGATGGTATAAGAGAGGGGAGCATATTACAAACATGTGGAGCAGCGTGTGATAGTACAAAACATATTCTGAGTGAAGATTAATAGAAGAATGTCATTTATCTCCATATTCTGATTATCTATGATTGAGTATGAGTTGAGTTGTTAACGAAAGTTTGATTTTATGTTTTGAGATGTGAGTGAGAGTAATGTGTGTGTTGAAAGTAAGATTTCTGTAGACTCCAGTAGCTAACCTGTTGAAGTGGCAAGGGCTCACCGCCCAACAAAGGTCAGCATCTTCATAGATTAGTATTAACGTTTGTTTTTGATAGTGTAAATGTTAAATTAGCTGAAGCTTTAATTCTGCCAGATGATAGCAGTATAGTTTAGACTCATATTTTCATCATATGATTGTTTAGAGATATTTACTCGCCTTGTTTTTGCATATGCCCTGTTTTTGTTCTCATGAATTTGATTTCCTTGAGTGATCATAGATGTTGGCAGCAATAGTCAAACCTATTTGAACAAGAACTAGTGAAGTTCATTGTGAACCACAGCAGAACCAACATATTGATTATTGAACTACCCATGCTATGCTTTGATGATTAATGTGTGATTTCCTTTCAGGAGTGTGGATTGCATAGTTAATTTTCTGGGTCAGATAGCAAAGTTGATCTATCAAACCAACTCCATATCATACTTGCATGTGCCATAATAGAGTAGATAGCCTCTCTGTGAAAGACAACCAAAATGCATTTCAGTTTGCCATTTTTATTTGTTTCCAGCCTGCATAATCTAGCTTAGTTCTATACTCGTGACATTAGAAATTACCTTTCTTACTAGTGTCTTGTAACTCTGTTGATTACGAATCCTGGATTGATAATTAATGAGTGCATTATACTAAACATATAAGAAGCACAACAATTGCATTTATTTTTCATTTTAGTGAATTTGTCTTGATGAGCCCAACGTTTTATGAATAGAGAATTCTAAATTTTCCCAGCCTTATGCTCATTGTACTTTTGATTTGACTTCTCTGCATTTTTTTTATTGTTTTTAATACAAAGAAAAATTGTTTTTTTTTTTTTATCTTTTGTTTCTTTATCCTTTAAGTTATTATTCTATGCATGAGTAGTCGGCCAGGAGCCGAATCGACTGTCTTTCACTCCAGTGTTAAAGATTTAGATTAAAATGCCCTGCTTTCCTGTGCATGGATAATAAGTGTAGGATCATTTCTCTACCCAACAAAGAATTCTCTCCTGGGTGTTTATTCCCTCCTTAGCCTCTGTGATTAATGTGATTTATTCTCTGCAACTCTTGCTTCCACACAATGATTGCGGATGTCTCTCCAGTTCACCAACCTTTATCTCCTCCGCGACCAACAACTGCGTTTTTATTGTTGTGTTTTTCCTTATTCTGCATTTTTTTCTTTTCTGTTGTGTTTTTATTACTGTGTGAATTACTGCATTTTTTAATTTACTGTGAGGGGAGTTTGCGAGTGTGTTGTGTTTCCCTTATGTGAATGCATTTACCGTTGAAATGTTTGATAACCGATTAAATCATCCCACATGTTACCTATTTTGGCGAAAATTTTGTAAATCGCGAATGGCCCGAGGTGGACTATGTGGCGCTTCAATCCCTACGACTATTTTGAACAATGTTCAATTACCTCTACTCGATTTTTGTATTGCATTTCAATTTAAATTATATTTTATAATTTGTTGCTGCAAAATATAGAAATTGAGTGTAATATCACTATATTGTTGTTTTATGCATTGAAAGGACTTTATATTAGGTTTAATGACTAGGCCAATTTTTTTTCTTAAAAGATCATAAACTAGGATATGATATATATATCTAAAGATTTTGATAAAATTTTCAAATATGAAAAAAATTATATAACACATCCTACTAAAATATTTCAAGGCGATCTATTCACTGGTAGAAAAAAAAAAACGGAGGACACCATTTTCAAACCTATTTGAATTTTATGCTAAAATATTTCAAGGAAATCTATTCACTGGTAGAAAACAAAACTGAGTACATTATTTTCAAACCTACTTGAATTTTATACTAAAAATTCATAACGCGGTGATTAATCTACGTTGCAACAAAATATGAGCATTTCGTAAGTGGAATGGCATGTTCAATATAATTATATCTTACAGAAATAATTAATAATTATATCTTACAGAAATAATTAATAATTATAAAGATGATAATTTTGATAAAGATGAGCATTTTGTATGTTCAATATTATTATAATTATGGGCCTTTACGTCTCTTGGTTAATCATTCATGTTCGGATCAGGCAATAAAATGTTTCCAAATAGCACAGTCATAGAAGGTTAGGATATCATGATTATAGCACTGCAAATTTCTTCATTTCTTCAACAGGGGAAATTAAAAATGTATAAAAAACCTATGGCAACAAAACACATGAGATCTTTGGTACCTACTTATTCCCCTAGACCCTTTCATCCAAACTACAATCGACAGACTCCCTTGACAACCATTCAATTGAAAATTCTGGATTCATAACTTTTACCTTGATATTTGCTACTCGTATTGATTTAGAGAAATTCCTAGACACTGCAGTTACATAAATACCTATAATACAATCTGAACGATGACTACTAACCAACTTTGGTTGTTTGTCACCTTGCTTGTAAGCCTCCTCGTCTGCAGGATCAATGGTGATTTTTATTACAGTGAGACTTAACAAATCACACAAAGAATTCTACTGATAAGGGTTAGCGCTGGCAGGTTGTAAATTAGGAATGTTTTATGTAATGTCTTGGGCAACTGAAATTAAGGCAGGGGACCCACTATTGTGGTTAAACCGTTTAGATCAGTTTTTGTTTTATAGTTAAGGTATTATTATGAGCAGTGTAGTATCACTCACTAACTTACTCTTACAACAGTTTATAAATTCTTTAGGTTGCAACTGTCATAATAGTTACTTTTATTAATGTTATCATATGTGTTATCACATATTACTTTTGTTAATGTATTAGGCATATTTACTTTTATTAATGTTTCGTCACAGGGATAGTTCACTCATTTTCACTTAGTTATAATGGTTAACAACTAATGGTTTATGGTTTATTTGTGTAATAGTTTAATGGCTTGCACAAGATTAATGGTTGAGGGTTTAATAGTTTTATTAGCTAAATTGATTAATAGTTTAACAGTTAATTGGTTACTATGTGCCTTGTGCACTAAGTTGATTTGCAAATGGTGGTTGGTCATAGTTGTTGCACCACTTATGATTGCCTTGTAGGAAAAGAAGAAATCCTTTGGTTAGTTGCCCAATTTAAATTTGAATGATGTCACCTTGCGTCTTGTTGACTGGTTGATTGGGTGCTTGGGTATAGTCTTCGTGTTTTTATTTACAGTTAATTCAGTATCCTAGTGTGTGGGTTTTTGCAGGGTTAAAGGTCTAGATATGTTATGTTGCACCATGGTTACTATCATGCCTATTGCGATTTGACAACATGATTCCTGATGAGGGGATCATTGTGCACCCTGATTGATAAATGTGAATGATAACCTGGCCAAAGTCTTTTGCTTCCCGATGTGGGTGTATTTTTCGTTGTAATTGATGTTGGTACTTGTGTCCTAGAGGTCCTAACCTTGCAGGGTATGACAGGCGGGTAGTCATTTTTATTTTCGTCTGTTGATTGTCGCATGTTTCGTCTAGTTACAGGATGTGCTAGTATGTTGGGTCGTTTTGGTATGTTTCTTGAATGGCATGCATTGTGTTTGTCGTCAAGTTGGGTTTATTAATTGTTGTCATTGTTACTTTCCTTCTTAAAAAAAAAAAAAAAATTGCACATGCTTTGCGTCGCATGTAGTCGTAACGAATGTGGTCCTTACATAATGGAAGGGATCCTCTCCTATTCACTTTCCTCTTCGAGGGGAATCCTCCTATTGAGCTACCACTCCAAATACAATACTTATCAACTTGACTCATTACATTGCTTGAACCCCTTTATATAGTGCTACCACCCACCTATGAACATTCTAGAGGAGGAACCTTCTAAGAATTCCTCTTATATTTATTATATCTAACTACCATAGTGGGCCTTATTTAATACTATAGTGGACCTAGTTCACCTTACATTGGATGACCCCCCACTACCTCTCTAACTACCTAACATGGTAGGTACATGTATGCACGATGGGTGGAGGTGCACACATCAGGTGGAGGAATGAATGATGGATGGAGGTGCACACATCATGTGGAGGAATGAATGGTGGGTGGAGGTGCATGTGGAAGTCAAAGGTGTGCACAATGTGATAAGGTGTGCACACCATGTTGAACTATGTGTGCACAAGCTACACAAGGTGTTGAAGTATGCATATTGGTACTTTGTGCATGCAACATAATTATATGCACTAAATGTTGTATAAGCTTTAAGAGAACTTCCTCTTGGACCTCATGGGGGGGATTGCATGTCCTAGTGCTTCATTGTCACCCACAACTAAAGAGTTTTGATATGTTTTATATGAAGGATCTTGGCACAGTGGATGATAATTTCTCATCACACATGAAGCTATATGATAGGATCATGTAGTTGTGATTAAATCACTAAGTCTCTAACTACCACCACCCAAGAATCATTATTAATTTCCTCCTTAGTTGTGGCATGTTACCACCCCATGCCTAGGGGTAATTGGAGGAGAGAATGTCTCAAGGCCCACAATGGAGAACATGATCTACACTGTGATGATGATGATCAACATGTCCACATATGGCATCCCAGTAGCCCCCCAAGTTTTCCTACCAACACAAATCAACCTAGACTCATCACATTCAGGAAACCCAAAGTGTGGGAGACGATAATCGATTGTCACCATGAGGTATGTTAATCCTTATTTCATGCAAAGTGTTGTACTTAATTTATTGGGCATGTGGGTGAATATCCTTTGTTAAAGTCGTATAATGGATCATTGGTTTCAAAAATTGTGTCAGTTACCTTGTTACACCTTGGTGGTCAGCTTGTGTTCCCTAGTCTCATGTTGTCACCTCCCAAGGAAAATGGGTAATACTAGGGGGGGCTCCCAAGGGTAATGTTCCTCTCTCAACCATGCTTAATAATTTCCATCCTAAATCCTTTAACATGTTCTAAACTTTGTCCATGGCCCACTCTCATGAGAAGAATGAGATAAAGGCCCAAAGATTGTTTCATGCATGATATAAAAGAATAAGAAAATGATGCTAAAAAGAAAGTGAACATAAAAAATAAATACCATCAAAATCCAGTCCAACTTCAACTCTACTCATTTAGTGCTTTCCCCGGTCCCAAAAAGGTAATGCTAAAGCTTTGAAACCTATAAAGGGGACCTTCAAATTTGAAAATTATAAATGAAAGCAGGGATTGGAAAGGTGGTTAATAAATGGGTTTGGAAAAAGGTGGCACGCAAATATTGGGTAAATCAAGAGAAAACACACCCTCAATGAAGGCACTCATAGAGATGGAATAATAACAACATAAGTCATGAAGTAATCCCTAAACTGTATCATTTTCACACTTTCTCTTGGTGGGCTTTTATTTTCCCTTGTAACTCTCAGGACCTATCCCTCTACCTGGGTCATTTTATTTCCTGTCTAGGTGGCACACCTGAAGGGGTTGGATGAAGACCCTCCCATACGTAAACTTTAATATAGCTCACATGGGGTCCTATAGGATGTGATGATTGAAGGGGATACTGAGGTGAATTATTTTACATGGATTATGTCTTAAATTACAACTTGCTTAAGATGTTTTGAGGAATAAATTTTCTTATGAACTTCAAGGTTAACCTTATCTTATACTTTGACTTGTTTTGGATGGCCTTGACATGGTTCTTGAGGGACTTCCTAGTATTGCACCTAGCATGTTGTGCCTTTATTACATAACTTTGGCACGTGTGATGGAGAGTCATGGGTCATCCATTGACTCACCACCCTTCAAAAGTGGCTCTCATATTCTCATAAAATTGGATGATGAACATATGGGTTTGGTTCGATCATTACTGGTCATTATGCAACTCATATGGGCTATAGGTCCATGGGATAGGAAGAGCACCCCGGAGCCATCGTGCACAGGGGATGGAGGAAGTTGCCTTTGGAGGCACCTTGGAATCACCAAGGGACAATTTAACACTCCTCTTTCACTTGGACATGGCCTTTGGAGGCCTATGATGTCACCCTCTAGCCTTGATGTCACCTTTTGGAGCTAGGGTTTGATGGATTTTATGGTTTTGAAGGTGATTTGACATGATGAGACACCCTGATTCACACTTTTTCAAATTGGAACATGCCATGTGGCCTTTGGAGGAATACCATCTCGCTCCTTGAGGCTTGACGTCACACATTGGAGCATTATGTCACCCTTCTGGGGCATGATGTAACCATTTCAGGGTTTTATGATGTATTTTTTGTATTTTGGCATTATGATAGAGGAAAATTAAGGGGTCATTCCTCTTTCTATTTTGTAGTTGACAAATTATGTGGAAAAATTGTATTAGGGTGGCCTCATATAAAAATTCCACCCTCACATTTCATTTTTTATCATGACAACTCTAACTTGAGGGACACTACTTCTGAAATTCTCTCCCTATTATGGCTACTAGCTCTTCTCTACTTATGTTCTATGCTTGAAGGATCAAATTGTGGATGCTTTGCTAATTTTTGAAGAGGAATTTATGTAATTAGGATTTTGTCTCATGGTATCTTGGCTAAAGTAAGTGATTGTTTTGAAACTTGTCTTTATGTTATTATGTTTCACAGTGAATCTTGCTACTTTATGCTAGACGTCTTTCTTGGTAAAGCCCTAAGACAGGAGCATAAGTGTTTCTCCTCTCACAAGGTTATTCTTGTTTAAAATTTGTGAAATATTCTTGCTAGTGTTAGTATCCTAAATCCCTAAAGTGTTAGCAATTTAGGATTTTATCCCCAAACATTTGGATTTTGACCTATTTAAAGCATTAAGAAGGGAGAAAAGATTGCTAGAGAACAAATGTGCTTGCACTCTAGAAATCCTTCCCTTTAAGTTTT
Source organism: Picea glauca (assembly GCA_000966675.3). Lineage (NCBI taxonomy): Eukaryota > Viridiplantae > Streptophyta > Pinopsida > Pinales > Pinaceae > Picea > Picea glauca. The sequence goes on from JZKD02S1155734.1 coordinate 492,106, forward strand.
AAACCTGAAGGCCCTAATGTGATAGCATCTTAGAGTGACTCCATATCCCTAAGGAACTAGTTTTATATCTCTCTGTTGTGGTGAAATTGATCAACAAACACCCTCTTTCAACTCTCTTAAGCTCTCTACTAGAGTCTACTAACACTAATACTTGCAAACTTGCTAATAAAATTGTTGTTGTTAATAAAGTTTGCTACAACCACTTAATAATACTTTATTTTGTTCCATACACTTTTGTAAAATGTGGTCTAAACCACTCATAATTTCTCTCAAACAATTGTACATTGTTCTATGTGATGCATGCTTTATTTTCATGGTTAATTGTTGAAATTCTAAGATATTTTTATTGTTGTTGTTACAAATTTATAGTGTATTTATAAGACTAGTATAATGCTACAAATTTGCAACAACCATTAGCAATTATCATTGTCTAGTGTCTTAAGATGGTATTTGTTGCTTGTTTGAACTTGGAAATAATCATATATATTCTATAAAGTGTTCTTGTTCATGGAAAGTACTGAAACAACTACATACCTCTTCTATTACTTTGACCTACATTTTATCTTTTGGTGATCAAGAGAGGGGGTGGTAGGCTTGGATATTTTACTTGCTACTTTGATCCCTTGAGATCACCAGGGAAGCCTCCCTTGTGGTGGACCTCTTCCATCACTAAAATGAGAGAAGTTCTTACTAAGGTGAAAATGGTAATATCTTCTATAGTTACTCAATATTTGGGGTACTCAAGGTGGGATTTGCACAAGTACAACTCATGCAATAACATCTTGTTGTCTTTTTCGGGGAGGATTGAGTCATTCTCCTGAACAACATTTATTTTGTAAACTTTTCCTGAAGCCCTTATCTCCCAAGTTTACCTCGTGACTCCACTGAGGGTAGTTCCCTCACCTTCCTTTGATGATCCTAGAGGGATAATTTGGTAACTCCATTGATACATTTCCAGGTGTCATCCTACTCTCAAAATTGTGATTTTATGTATTCTCAAGTGATGGAATCATGGAACCTTGGGAGAAAATTTATCCTTCTATTGGTATTAATTTTTTTTTGGGATACCCACATTATTTTGACATAAGATTGTCGAATAACTCTCCAAGATTCAAAGGCTTTCCCATTACTCATGTTGTAGAGTTCTTGAAATACATACATGAGATCAGATTAGGAGATGAGGATGTACTAGTAAAATTGTTTAGAATTTCCTTGCCATTGTTTATACAAGAATGGATCAAGAGATTTTTCAAACCAAAAGGTACATCCTCTTTCATAGATCTCATTAGTAGGTTTCGTGAGTTTTCGAAACCACAATGCTAGACATATAGAAACACTCTTCAATAGCTCATCACTGCCTCTAAAAGGGAAGTATTTTTATCAAACCTTTTTATACGAGACCTTAGAAAAGGGCACCATGACCAAGAGGAAGAATCTATTGAAAGTGAAGAGTTTACTAACAAACAACTTATTTATCTTGACCATACCTTAAATAAGAGCCTTGAATATCACACATCTCCAAGGAAGGAAATTGAGGAAGAAGTTTATGAAGATGGTTACCGACCCTTTGAATAGGATCAAGAATTACCTCATGAGTCCACCAAAGACAACAAAAACTTGATTGAAGAATGAGAGCCTAAAGAGGTGAATCGTGAGGAATATTTCCAACAAGAACATGAGTTTCCTTGTGAATATGATAAAGAATAATACTTTGATGAAACACACCATGATGAAGGCACAATCCACGAAGAGGTTCCTCATGAAGACAAAGCATTGGTATGTGCTCCTCCACTTGATGAAGTCATCCAAGCCTCCATTCCTCCTGCACAAAAAGAAAAAAACATGGTAAGTTACACTCCCTACCAAGTTTTCAATGATGCATTGGAAAGTAAATATGTACTAGAGGAATACTTGGATGCATTAGACTCTTCATTTTATGATGAAACTGATTATGTGGTTAACAATATTGATGAGTTTATACATGTTGGGAGGCGTAAGTGGGATGTTATTTGTCTTGGTGAAGATCCCATTTACGACATTGAAATACATTTTCAATTGTTTCCTTTACAACAACCATATGTGATTGTTACTGATTCAAAAGCTTGGCAATGTGAAGATGAAATGATTACATATTTGTTCCAACCAACCAAGGATGATTTATCACAGAAATATCATGATGTTGTCCTATCATACCCTAGGGGGTTTGATACTTATTCCTTTGAGATCTTGGATTCATTCTACAAAGAAAATTTTCAACCATCATTGTGCTTTAATTTTGATGAGGGAAAGGACATGGTTTTCCCAAAGAAAGAATTTTGTGATGAGAGTTTCCAACCTCTTTTTCTTTCACCTTGCTATTCCACTATAGATACGGTTGGGAATTTTTCTCATGAAAGTCACTTTCCTGTGGGACAGAGGGTTTTTTTCAACGTATTGTTTTTCATGAGGGTTTTTGGTTTCACATGCATGCTCGACAAGCCTTGGGTTGGGAGAAAATGTTTTTCCCTAGGCTTGGTTTCATCCCCTACTTAGCTCTTTCTTCTTCCATGGGAAACCTTAGAGTTTTTCTTAGGCTCCTTCGCATTCCTTCTCAGGCTTCGATTGTTGGCTTGGTGGTTGAGGACAAGGATTTACTGTAATATGATTCTTTTGGCCTTGTCTTGGGATGGATAGGGCAGTGTTGTGGTGATTCCTCCTTGCATCATTTTATCCCTCCCTCCTACCTCTATGAGTTGGAATTTATTATTAGTTGTGGTATTATATATCCCCCAACTCATGATTTTTTTTTCTTGACTTATCGTTATTTTGGTTTATGATGAAGCATAGGGGTAGATGTTTTGATACAATGTTGGGATGGTTTTAATGTTTATATGATTATACCTAAAATTTCACCTAACATAGATTAGGGTAGGTAGGATAGGTATTTGCATCGTGTATTTCATTTGTACATATGTTGCATCATGCATATCATGCTAGTGTAGTTTCATATTCTTGCATATAGATGATGCTTTCTCATTTTCATACAATGAATACATGTTAGGTAATTGCATTTTGAATTTTTTTTTGTCATTTCATAGTTAAGGAATTTTTTTCTTTTCAACAAGGTTTTGGATTATCACTAACAGCTTGTGGATAACATCCACTTGAAGATGCTTCTAAAGTGATTTGTTGGTTGAGTGGGCGTAGGATTGGAGGCCTTGGAAAACCAAAAATGTTGAGGTTCTCATGCACTCTACGATGAGCATATGTCCCCATGTTGGAGCCATATGTTACCCCCCCATGCCTAGGGATAACTGGAGGAGATCATGTGTTGAGGCTCGCAATGGAGAACATGATCTATATCATGATGATGATTATTAGCATGTCCACAGATGGCATCCAAAAATCCCCTCTAGTTTTCCTCGTAGCATAGATCAACCAAGGCTCATTTCAAGCAACCCAGAGTATAGGAGATGGTAAGCCATTGTCACCATGAGGTATGTTGGTCCTTCTTTGATGCAAAGTGATGTACTTAATTTATTGGGCATGTGGGTGAATATCCTTGGTTGAAGTCGGATAATGGATCATTGGCTTGGGAAATTGTGTTCGTTACCTTGTTTCACCTCGGTGGTCAACTTTTGTGCCCTAGTCTCCTGTTGTCACCGCCCAAGGAAAAGGGGTAATATTGGGGGGCCCTCCCAAGGGTAACATTTTTCTCCCGACCATGCTTGAAACTTTATATCTTAAATCCTTTCACATGTCCTAAAATTAGGCTATGGAACACTCTAAAGGAACAAAGGTGGTTTCACAGCTACTATAAAAGAATAAGAATATGATGCTAAAAGGAAAGTGGAAATGGAAAATAAGGACCATCAAAAGATGGTATAACTTGAGCTCTACTCATTCAGTGCATTCCCTAGTCCAAAAAAGTTAATGCTAAATATTATAAACCTATAAAGGGGACCCTCAAATTCGCAAATTATAAATGAAAGCATTGATTGGAAATATGGCTAATAAAGAGGTTTGGAAAAAGGAGGCACACAAATATTGGGTAACTCAAGAGAAAGCACACCCTCCACAAAGGAACTCATAGAGATGGAATCATAACACCATAAGCCATGAAGTAATCCTTACACTGTCTTATTTTCACACTCACTCTTGTTGGGTTTTTACTTTCCCTTATCACTCTCGGGACCTATCCCTCTACTTGGGTCATTTTATTTCCTGCATAGGTGGCACACCTAATAGGATCGAATGAAGACCCTCCCATACTTAAACTTGGTAACTCGCTTGGGGTCTTGACTGGTGTGATGCTTGAAGAGGATATTGGGTGAATCATTTTACATGGATTATGTCTTAAGTTGCAACTTATTTCTTATGTTTTGAGGACTAACATTTCTTGTGAACTTTGGTTAACCTTGTCTTATACTTTGAATTATTTTGGATGGCCCTGACATGGTTCTTAAGGGACGTCCTAGGCTTGCACCTAGCACATTGTTCCTTTATTGCAGGACTTTGGCATGTGTGATGGAGAGAAATGGGTCATCTAGTGACTCACCACCCTAAAAAAGTGGCTCTCACATTCTCAAAACCTTGGACAATGGACATATGGGCTTGGTTCAAGTAGTACTAGTCATTATGCCACTCATATGGGCTAGAAACCCACAAGCTGGGTAGCGAAACCTGGACCCATTTTGCATAGAGGATGGAGGACATTTCCTTTGGAGGCACGTTGGCATCACCTAGGGATGAGCTAAGACTCCTCTTGCGCTTGGAGGTGTCCTTTGGAGACTTATGAAATCACCCTCTAGCCTTGATGTCACCTTTTGGAGCTCTAGAGTTTGATGGATTTTGTGGTTCCAGAGGTAATTTGACATGAGGAGGCACCTTGCTTCACAATTGTGCACATTGGAGCATGTGATGTGGCCTTTGGAATCCTGACATCTCACCCCTTAAGGCTTGACGTCACACATTTGAGCATTAAAATACCCTTCTAGGGCATGACATAACCCTTTTAGGGTTATATGATGTACTTTTTGTATTTTGGCATTATGACAGAGGCACATTGAGGGGTCAACCCTCTTTCTATTTTGTAGTTGACAAACTGTGTGGAAAAATTGTATTAGGGTGGCCTCATATAAAAACGACACCCTCACATTTCATTTTTTATCATGACAACTTTCGCTTGAGAGATGCTACTTATAAAATTTTCTCCTTATTAGGCATACTAGCTCTTTTTTACTTATGTGTTACGCTTGGAGGATCAAATTGTGGATGTTTTGTTGATTTTTGAAGAGGAATTTCTGCAATTAGGGTTTTGTCTCATGGAATCTAGGCTAAAGTAAGTGAATTTTCTGCAATTTGTCTTTATGTTATTATGTTTCATGGTGAATCTTGCTACTTTATGCTAGACATCTTGCTTTGTAAAACCCTAAGAGATGAGCATAAGTGCTTCCTCCTCTCACAAGGTTATTCTTGTTCAAAATTAGTGAAACATTCATGCTAGTGTTAGTATCCTAAAGCCCTAAAGTGTTATCACTTTAGGATTTTATCCCTAGACATTTGATTTTTGACCTAGTTGAAGCATTAAGAAGGGAGAAAATATTGCTAGAGCTCAAATGTGCTTGCATTCTAGCAATCCTTCTCTTTAAGGTTAAAACCCTAAGGCCCTAATGTGCTATAATCTTATATTTTAAACCCTACCTCTTGGTTTCTAGTAGTTTAATCGTCAAGTATTGTTGCAATTGTTGTTATAAAGACTCCATAACTCTAAGGCACTAGTTTCATAGTTCTCTCATGTGGTGAAATCGATCAACAAACACTCTCTTTCAACTCTCTTAAGCTCTCTACTAACTCTACTAACACTAACACTTGCAAACTTTTTAATAAACTTCTTGTTGTTAATAAAGTTTGCTACAACCACCTAATAATACTTTATTTTTCTGCATACACTCTTGCAAAAGGTGGTCTAACCCACTCAAAATTTCTCTCAATCAATTGGATAATGTTCTATTTGATGCATGCTTAATTTTCATGGTTAATTGTTGAAATTCCGAGCTCTTTTTATTTTTGTTGTTACAAATTTATACTGCTGCAAATTTGCAACAACCATTAGCAATTATCATTGTCTAGTGTCTTAAGATGGTATTTATTGCTTCTTTGAACTTGGGAATAATCATATATATGCTATAAAGTGTTCTTGTTCTAGGAAGGTACTCAAACAACTCCATACCTCTTCTATTATTTTGACTTAGACTTTATCTTTTGGTGATCAAGAGAGGGGGTGGTAGGCTTTGCTACTTTACTTGTTGCTTTGATCCCTTGAGGTCACCAGGGAAGTCTCCCTTGTGGTGGACCTCTTCCATCACTAAAATGAGGGAAGTTCTTACTAAGGTGATAATGGTAAGATGTTATGTAATTACACAAGGTTTGGGGTACTCGTGGTGGGCTTTGCACAAGTACTAATCATGTGATAACATGACCAATATGCCTTTTCTAGAGGCCAAATGTGTGCTAGATTTGCCAAAGATTCTGTGATTGTGTTGCCAACTATTGCGTGGAAGAAATCTCCAATTGGTAGATGTGTTTGGAATGTGATTGAGGCCAATTGGTAGATGTGTTTGGAAAGTGATTGAGGCCAATTGGTAGATGTGTTTGGAATGTGATTGAGGTTGCTTGACCTTGATTTTCCTATTATGAACATAAAGTCTTCCATGATGATATGATCTTATAATATTACTAGCATTAAGTCAACTACATTATTTATAATTTTTTCAACATAGTTATAATTACCCCAGGTATAGTCTCCTTGAATTCCCCATAAACATTTATCATAATTAATTTTGAATATTTTCTCTTTAAAAAAAAATACCATTTAAAAATACATATTTTAAATTTATAATTTTTATTTTCCTTTTTTATAAATTATTTTTTTTATTTTTAAATAAATATTTTAAATTTTAAATTTTTATTTTTTCCATACTAAATTTTCATATTCTCTTTTATATTTTAAATTCTATAATTTATTAATATTTATATACCTCCCAACAACCTAGTTTCTTCATTTTCCTTCTATCCCAGCAACCTAACCTGTGAACTAGCCTATCAAACACAACATTCCATGTACTTGTCATCCACACAATCCTTCCTTGCTAGAGGAAGGCTAGTAAAGTTGTCTCGCAGGTTTCTACTATTTTCGATTCCTCTTCAAAAGGAGAAAAATGATGATTAGAGATGTGATTTTACACATCTGTTTGCATTGAATACCACTCTATGGATTTGGAAATGCATTGAATACCACTCTATGGATTTGGAAAAGGCCATGTTGGAGAGCAGAAAAATGTAATCCAATGCATGGATCTATCTATTTTATTATTTGCTATTACTTTCAACAGAGCATTTTAATGGATTTGGAAAAGGCCATGGTGTGAACAGAAAAATGTAATCCAATGCATGGATCTATTTATTTTATTATTTACTATTACTTTTAACAGAGTATTTGAGTATTTTAATGGATTTGGAAAAGGCCATGTTGCAGAACATAAAAATGTAATTCAATGCATGAATCTATCTCTTTTATTATTTTCTATTACTTTTTAATAGAGTATTTTAATGCATACTTTTATTTGTTATTTTCTTTTGCTATAACAATGTAAATTTTTTTTATGGATCAAAAGTTATCTGTTTATGACCATGCAACAAACTTTTAACATAGTATTTTAATTTTAATGTTCAATAACCAAAAAATTAAAAAGTATATATGACAAAAGTGTAAGTTTACCTTTTTCATATACGATCAATAAATTAATTCAAATAATCAGATATATTTGCACAAAATAATTATAAAGATTTTTCTAGTTTATTTTTTTATTTTTTTAATAATGATATATAATAAACTTACTTAAAATTATGTTATATGATAAACATAATTAATATTCAGAGTGGGGAGTAGGGTTGGAATTTCAAACTGAAAAAGCCAATCAAATTTGATGGTTGAGACTACTACACTGTTTTACTCAAGATAGTTGACAGTTTCAAGAAATTTTTTACTGTATTTGACGGGCAAATTGAGGGCAAATTCCATCCCTAATAGGGAATAATTAGTTTTAAACTTCAGATTTCAAAGAGTTTATGTAATATTTTAACTTGGTCTATTTAAGAAAAGATAATCATTATTCTACCAAGGTTCTTTTTTCCACAGAAAATTGCACATTATATTTATATTAATATAATCTGTTCACATGTCAAACATTACATCAAAGATTCCTTATGTTTTTATGGTCTTTTCCACTGACATAACTACATGGAAATTTTTCAATTTCCTTACAATACTGACAACTTATCTTTAAGGACAAAAAAACCACTTTTCAAAAAGTTAAGACTTTCATACATAGTTGTAGGCTGAAAATATGGAACCACCCATCATAGCAAGAAACCAACATATATAAGCTCCCAAAG
>JZKD02S1155734.1:541853-614353 GCA_000966675.3 Picea glauca
TTTCGGAGTTTTACAATCAACTATGTGGAACAACAAGCTATCCGACACATGTAAGCCGATGAGGCCCATGGCTTCATCAAGTTTATTTTGATAGGCGAACCTCTCGATTTCCTTAGTGAACACAGGTTGAGCCTCGGCCAACATTTGCCAGAGCCCTTTTGATTGCATCTTAAGTTTCCATGTATGATAATTATGGGGAGTTAGGAGCTCAACAATCCTTAACTCTGTCATTTACAATAGATAATACAAAGAAAACACATATTTTTGTCTATGTAATCTGTTTACAATAGAAAGGTTTGTTTTTTTGTTTTTTTTTTTCAGAACCAAACACAAAATATAATTTAAAAGCATTTACAGCATCGCCCTGTGCTCTTTTTTTCTTACATATTTAATTCAATTACATAACAGATTAATAACTTAAAAAGAGTTCTGCAATACGCGTACATATAGCTGAGATGAAATTAAACAGAAGTTATTTCCCGTCTATTGACAGATAAAACAGAAATCAACATTTGTTGACGGCAAATCCCACTTGATTGTTAGCCTGGTCAAATGAAACTCGGATGAGGGCTCGCGTCACCATCGAGTTCAACTACTGGAGTAGCAAGGGCGAAAGTTGGAAGCTTTGCTGGACACGCTGGGCGCGTCTCTAGATGAGTTGGGCCAGTGCTGGATGGATTGGGTGAGATGAGCGTATGACAAGACTGTTTGGGCGATTTGATGGTCGAGCTAATCCAACAAAGCACTTTGCGGATAGATTTTCACCAAGGGCGCGTGCTGGACACATTTCCTGATGAGATGGGTGAGTGTTGGATGGTTGTGGAGGGTTCTGCCTTTGGATGCGTGAGTGCTAGACCATTTGTGGAGGGTTCCATCAATAGACAGAAACAAACGATCAAGACAGAAACCAACGTAGATCAGCAGGCAGGTAAGTAGAGAGAAAAAAACTCAGACTTTAACTCTGCAAAGCATCCACACGAGAAGACCACCGATGGCTTACTGCATCTATCATAAAAAATGAGAAGGGGTTTGCATTTTAGCTCTGATACCATGTAGATATTGAGAAAATACAATATCACAGGCACAACAAGATAACTGCAAAGACCAACAACCTTCTACAAAGAAGAGAATGATCTATTAAATCTACTTGATGATTACATTGAAGAGCTCCTCTATTTATAATAGGCTGAGAGGAGACAACATTGATGAAGGTAGATGGATAACTCTCTCATGAAGTAATGAGACAAGTAGATGGATGTGATAAGTCAAAGAAGCACATGGTGATTATCCATAAACATAAAAAAAAAAAGGATGACATGCCCTACCTATCCTAAGTAAACTTATACATCAACAGTAACTTCCATAACTTAGTTTCATTTCATTTATATAGGACTTCCATAACTTAAACCTGTAATAGGACTTCCATAACTAATGATCATGCCTTGATGGGGACATACATTTGAGGCAGGCATGTAAGTCAAATGGATTTTTTCATACTAAACTGTTCAGATATCACGTTGTGGATAAGTAGATAGATGCTTATGTGGGCCATCCAAATTCATATGCCACATATTATTACAGTCAATCTATGGAGACATAACTGCCTCCACCAGTGCGAGACTTCAGGAAATATGAAAAGAGAGCCGAGAGCTCCCTTTTTCTAATATATTTTGTAATCAATATTAGAATTGGATATGACCTGTTTTTTTATGGGAGAACAATTGTAAAGAAATATTTATGGGAGAAAAAAAAATCCATCTTTGATATTCTTGTTATTTCAACCTATATATATCTTTCTCATAAGAAAAATCCGTGGAATCATCATTTTTCAACTCTAGGTTGAAGAGTTTCACTAGCTATTGTATGATTTCCAGGTTTAAGTGAGTGTCATACTAGTCTTTCAATTTCTTCAAATCACCATTGGACTCATTAATGGAAACAATATGGCTTCTCACCTCTACACTTACTGTCGCAATAATCACAACATATGCTTTCTAATCTTTTATGGTAGTTGATTCAACTTCTTATTCATTGACAACTTGTGATTTATAAATGTCATTCCGCAAGTCATTGAAGATAAGAGTCTCTTTGATCTTTCTAGTCGGTCTGCTACTCTTTGATTGTGCTTCTTTGTGTTATAGCCTTAATTCCCACCCTATAGGCCTAAGAGGGAGGATAGAAGCTAGAACACATATTTTTCCTAAAGTTTGACCCCTTTTGGAGCACTTTTGGAGGTCCTTGGACACCTAGTAGACAACAAGTGAGGACCCTTGCTTGTCAGTAGTGTTCAACAAGAGAGGCATTATCAAACTTCTAGAATCAGGGAGTTATGAGTTGATACACGAGGGATAAATTGGATCTTCATGTCAAAGGCCTAGGAACTCAGACCATTTGAGTCTCTAATGGTCTCTGGAAGATCTAGAGGCCTCCCCCAAGCCTCCTCCAAGAACTATAGAACAAAGGAAATCCTTGGGCAAGAGAAGGAAGAATTGAATGGTATTGTTATGCTGTCCAACTGCAGAGGTATCCATCATCACAACCAGAATTCAGTGAGCCTAACCTAGCCAAGAAGCTGCAAGGAGAGGCAAGGAGAAAGGAATCAGAGGAGGATGCATCTTCATCAAGTTGAGGTATGACTTGTTATGTATTGTTCATGTTTTATTAATAGATAGTTTTGTTTCCCCTCTCTATAATATTTTTTTTTTATGAGTTGGGGTTTTATTGTATAATTGATTAATCAAAGTAGATCTAAGGCATTATTGGTTATTCTTAACACTAGAGAAAGGAAAAAGGTTGGTAGTGTTTGTTACTTTGGTGTAGAGAGAATGTAAGGTAGCTAGAGAGGTAGTGGGGGGTCCCAGAGGGCCCATAGTGATAATAATGGAGGTCATTCAATGTAAGGTGGACTAGGTTCACTATATTATTAAATAAGGCCCACTATGGTAGTCAAATATAATAAATGGGTAATTAGATATAATAAATGTAAGAGGATTTCTTAGAAGGTTCTACTTCTAGAAGATTCCTCCTCTAGAATGTTCTTAGGTGATGGTAGCACTATATAAAGGGGTTCAAGCAATGTAATGAGACATGAAGATAAATATTTTATTTGGAGTAGTAGCTCAATAAGAGGATGCCCCCTCGAAGAGGCAAGTGAACAAGAGAGGATCCCTTCCATAATAGGATCCATTGTATGGTGTTGCCCTATCTCAAGGCTTTGATAGTAATAAAGGAATTTGTGCATATTGTTCTTGTATATCTATTGTGGTGATTTTGTATTGAGTATTTGGTTCTTATAAAGTGGTATCAGAGCACTTTCCTTGGGAAAAAATTGTGGGAAAATATTTCTTATTTTTGCAGATTCTTTTTTTTCGAAGAAGAAAAAAGAGGGCCACGACATTCCAGAAATTTTCGATATATTTATGTGCAAAATTTGTAGAAACTGGTTGTATATCTGAGTTCCTCTCATAAAAACACCCAAGTTGAAATAAAAAATCATCCGAAACAGAGTCTGGGAAGTCAAGATATTGAAGTTTTAAAATCTACAAATTTTCAAGGTTTTTTCCACGGACAGTGGCACGATTTTTTTTTATTTATGTAGCAGCTAGAGGCTGGATTTGTCCAAACAAATTATAGATTTGAGTTCCTCTCACAATTTCACCCAATTTCAAAAACAAAATCAGTCGAAATGGAGTCCGAGAAGTGAAGTTATGAGCATTTTTACTTCAACAGTTTTTTAGGGTTTTTCCAGAAAAAACCGTGATTTTCTACCGTAACTTTTTGGGTCTATTTTTGGTTTTTTTCATGACGGTTGAGGGACCGAAGAGTTCATAGGGTGCTCAGATGACTATTTCTTCTCAAAACCTCAAAGAAATTCTTGAAGCATTCAAATCTCAATTGTATGACACATTGTGTGGCACATTGCATGACAGATTCCATGACCTTGCAGATGGCCTCAATAATAGTTTGCGTAGTTCATTGGATAGCATGCATGAGATATTTCTTATGGAGGACATCAGGGATGAATATAATAAAGAAATATATGTTTGGTATGATTTTGAGGACGATTGTGATGATTGGTATATGGATAGTTGTCATTTCTGGGATGACAACCACTTTCATATTTTATTTGATGACTCTAATCCACCTTCTGTAGAGAGCATCAATGTGACAAATCGAGAGCCAATGATTATTAATAGTGTTCATCTTGCATATTATACAATGGTATTATTCCTTCTAGATTATTCTATGACCATTTTCCACTATGTGGATGGATATTCTTATTTGATCCACACGATAGGTGTCAGTCTTTGGAGGATCATTTTGAGTTGGTTATTGGGTTCCAAAATCTTCCATGGGGAGTTCACATGAGCACTTGAACATGGGACCTTGGATTACAATGGTGGTTGGACTACTTCATCATGGTGGCTTTCCTTTCTACATGGGACCTTGGTTCTCTAGTCTTCTTTAGCATTATTGTCCACAATTATCCATGGGACCCTGGTATATGGTTGTACATCAAGCATTGAGGACAACAATTTCATAAGGGGGATGGAATGTAAGGTAGCTAAAGAGGTAGTGAGGGGGCCCAGAGGCCCCATAGTGATAATAGTTGAGGTCATTCAATGTAAGGTGGACTAGGTCTACTATATTATTAAATAAGGCCCACTATGGTAGTTAGATATAATAAATGGGTAATTAGATATAATAAATGTAAGAGGACTTCTTANAAGGTTCTACTTCTAGAAGATTCCTCCTCTAGAATGTTATTAGGTCATGGTAGCACTATATAAAGGGGTTCAAGAAATGTAATGAGACATGAAGAGAAATATTGTATTTGGAGTGGTAGCTCAATAGGAGGATGCCCCTCAAAGAGGCAAGTGAACATGAAAGGATCCCTTCCATAATAGGATCCATTGTATGGTGTTGCCCTACCTCAAGGCTTTGATAGTAATAAAGGAGATTGTGCATATTGTTCTTATATATCTATTGTGGTGCTTTTCTATTCAGTATTTGGTTCTTAACATAGAAGGTGATAAGGGCTGGAGTTGGAGCTGCAGATCTACACCAATTAGGACATAGGGACAACCTTCAAACAAAAAAGGTATGTTTATCTACTTTTCCTTAGTGTGAAGAATTGTTTGCCTATATAGATCTAGGGAAACCAATAGGAGTCTGAAACCCCTTTCTATATAGGATTACTAGGGTAATCCTAGGGATATTTTGTTGTGTATTCAACAAGATCCCCATGGAAAAAAATCCCATAACAGAACTGGAGACTCCATTGGGGAAGAATTCTTCTCTAGTTGAGTCTCTTTTCCTACCTATTCCGCCGCTTGTTGTGATTTGAATTTGAGTCTTCTTCCATTCAACCATCCCAGGGTCTATATCTGGTAGATATGATAGGTTTGATCCACATATGGAAGATTTGCAACAGATCCATCCTTTTCAAAAAGAAATTTTTTGCAGGTCCTCGTATGTTTCACTATAAGTGTCCCACGAGGCCTCCTCGTTGGTTGATAGGCTCATGTTTCGCGAAGCCCTATAAAAAATGCAGAATTGAAAACCCAAACCCTAGCCCTTTGTTGTAGGTCTATCCTCTGATCCAGAGTGTTCTAGAGTGGTCTTTTCTTATCTAGTTTGGTCTCTGTTTGAAGACTTGATTGTCACATAAATTGTTTTTAACTTTTTTCTTGAGTACATTTCTGTGAATTGATTTGAGGGATAATTCTAAGGATGGAAATTTATTTTAAAATGTAGAAACCTTGGCAAATCTTACTAATCCTTTATATACCAACTATAAAATGTTAAGCAATATTTTTGTAAAATTATTCAAATTTCTAAGGATTTTATATAGTTTGTATGAATTTTTGGTGTTTTTTGAGGTAAAATAATCTTATCCTATATAATTTGGGTGAATCATTTTTAGAATAGTGAATCCTTTTTTGGGAGAACCCTTGGAAAATTAGCCCATGAGCAAAATTTAACCCCTAAAATCATTGTCGATTGATTTGTACTTCTTGGATAATGTTCTTTTTTGTGTAAGAACTTCAGTAAAGTTGGGATGAGAATCCAACATATATGAAGAGATCTAGTTGTGCTTGTCATTGGTTGTTCTACTTGTCCTTGTATGACCATTGTTCATCACTATATCTACCCCTCATAGGTGAGTTTTTGGGTGTGATTTCCATAGTGACATTGGAGTGGGATGATCCAACCTCATTCCCAATATCGTACAACCCATGTGCTTGTTGTTTTATGTTGGTTTCCTTTTTCATTTGTCGTTCTTGTTTAGATAAGGAATTGTTTACATTTCAATTGGAAAAATTACAAAAAAGACAAAAAGATCCCGTGCATGCTAGATTTGTTTTTGAAGCATTAGTGTACAAGTGCATTAGAAGCATTGGTTGGTTTTAGATTTGATTTGTTTGTTGGTTGCTTGGTGTGTGTGAGGTTTTATTTCTTAAATTTGCAACAACAAAAAAAAGAGAAATCTCCCTCCCTCCCATAACTAGAGTTCATCAAAGTGAAAAATTTGCATTAGCATACTTGCATTACTTGGTTGGGTCAAGAGTCATCACATCATTAAATTTTCATCTATCACCTTTGGACCTAATCAACAACCACTAAAAAAAAGTGCATATTCTAAAATCAATTAGACTTTTTTCTTTTGATAGTAAACCAACATTAGATAGGCCGAGGGCCTTGGAATAGGATTGGAGAGTAAACTCTCCAGGGCCAAAAAATGAAACCTAGAGCCATCAAAGAGCGTCAAAATCCATTCTTGCAACTAGTGTGTGAGGAGCCTCCTATAACAAAAGAGTTAAGCATAAGTTCACATCGGGGCAAGTAGGAAGATACCCCTCTCCTTGTTTTGGTTTTTGTGGTATCACTTCGATCGTTATGTATATGAGGGTTTCGTTGGTTAACTCCTTCGTAGATTTGACCTTAGTTACCTTTCCCTTACGTGTGGTCGGACCTATGACTATTCTCCCAGTCATTGATTGTAAGGTGGTAGCCATAGTGACCTTTCCTAGGGAGCTACAAAGTTAACTACAGGTGGGATGTGTATATGGTACGTGGGGCATACGCTCATTCACAGTCTCAGTTCCCCCAGAGGGTGCTCACCTTAATAAAGGGCACTTGCACTGGTCAGGGTTATTTTGTGTAGATCATCGTAATTGCTCCTCATACCTTTGCTAGTCAATCATGTGGGGAATTCATCTCCCCCATAGGGTTGGTTTTCATAAGGCCCCTAAGACAATTGGTTTGTTTGTTGGTTGCCTATATTTGATTAGGGGTGTTCTCTTTGAGTCTGATTCTAGGTTGGCCATAGGTTGATTTGTGTTTGCATAGTGACATGGTTTTTTCATCGTGGCTGAATTATTTCTCTGGTCTTGTCAATTATGAGGAATTGAACCAATTATAGGGGAAGAAACACCTATTAAACGATGTGAAATATCTGACAAAGACTTTGAAGGGCTTGAAATTTGGTTTGATGAAACTAGTTTAATCAAGGTATAAGTGGTAGATGAATGTCCTCCACAGGATTTTAATCCTCCTTTGATCAATCCAAACACCCCTCTACCAATCCAAGTAAGGGAAATATTTAGTGAGCCTTTTTATTTGTTCACTCATCCTCCCACCATGTCAGGACTGAGTGTCTTGTCTAGTGTAGATGAGGTTACGAGCCCATCCTCAAGTGGGACTGGGGTAAGCCCCTCTGGGGGCATCCCTATGATGTACAAATCCCCCCCCCCCAACCCCCCACTAGATCCCTTAGAACTATACCATCCATACCATTCTCTTTTGGTTCCTTGATCTAGGTGATGCTAACCATGTCATCATATCCATTTGTTAGTTTACCAAATTTTCTACACCCACCTCGTCCATCCCGATGCCCACCTTTGGATATTCTTCCATTGGGGGGGTGAGCTTTGGTTTCAACATGGGCAGTGGAATTCCTTCCACCTCCACAATTCCTATGAGAAACCTGATATCATCAGGAACTAGTTCACCTTTTGGGTGGAATATTTATAATGGTTTTGGGGTTGTCCCTATTGTTCCAAAGTCTGTACTTAAGGCTTAAAAAGTACAGTGTCTAGGCATCTGAAAGTGTGTAGGGAATAAGGGAAGGGAAAGCATCAACCTTCGAGAAAGGAAGCTAGGGCTGATTTCCAGGTTGTCATTGTCTAGCTTCCAACTGTTCCTAGATATTTATATCCCATTCGATAACAGCCCATGAACATTCAAGTTCTACCCGGGTAGTGGTTGTTTTAAGAATAGTATCGAAAAGGATCAGGGCAATATGTGTTTGTTCTGACAAACCCGGTTCAATATTAGGATGTATTGTCACAGGGACAGTCATAGAGGAACAGTGAAAAAATAATGTAAAGGTTTAAAGTTTTAATGTTGTCTCGTTTCTATTCGTATGAAAGAGAACTTTATACCGATATCAAAGATAGAAATGCAAACCCAAGGCCTTTTTCCATAACTGAGCTATTTCAAATTAAAAGTGTATGTAAATGTAAGAAAAACATTAAGCTGTCTATAATGTGAGGCTCCTATCAAGGGAGAATCTCACCTTGTAAATAGAAGAAGAAAATAGAAAGAAAAAGTTGATGAAGTACAAAATGTATATAACAATCTAAACAAATTACAAATCTTGTACCTGTTGATAACCGATACAGAGGAAAAACTGTAAATGACTAGAAAACCAAAATCATTTATCACCACAGTAGTAGTTGTACTAAACCGTGGTTAAACATTCATCATCTTTTATATGTATGAAATGGAATTGGAAACAAAGTGACAAAGAAAATGAAAACCATAACGCAGCCTTGACGGAATTGGGAATCTCCGTATTTGCTTTGTATTAATTTTCAATAGGAGAAAGCCTCAATTACAATCAACTAAAAAGGTCTAGCCCTGGTTCTTTCTTCAAATTGTATATTTATACAAATTTACATATGCTGGAATCTCAATCGTTCCAGGATCTTCGGTTATAACAAGAAGGAGATTAATCATTTCATTTCTTTATCTCTGTCTTTATTTGGTACCAGAACCCTGCCCCCTCGCATGCTCAGTACAGGTGACAGATTTTTCCACCAGTTGAGATATCAACCTGGAAGGTTCTGCTTGATAGTTAGCCTCAAAAGTATAACAATCACTCACCAATTGTGGCAATCTTTCTTCCACCTGTCAGTCTTGGGCGCCTAGAGCACATAATTGTACACTTGGTTTAATTATCCATTTATCTATTTGGACTATGTTTGTCTCGGTTATTTGTGAGACTTCGACCGAATCTCTCTCTTCATTCTCATTTATATCGAGCAGGAGCTTCGCTATATTCATTCGGCCCAGTGTCTCATCACTGCTTTCGCTATCGAGACCCAATAGACTTCCATCTATCGACCCGAAAGTCTCTTCATAGAATTTTCTTACCTTCTTAGCTTGTTGTTTGCCTTTCCATATGTTGGGCTCCCATTCTTTCAGCAAAATGTTACCTTGGGTCTATTCTAGGATGGAAAACCTGGAACTATTTCTCATTTCCCTTTTTGTTGTGGCTATGACAGCCTCTTGGAATGCAACCTGAGCCGCCCCAGCTTCTTTTTCTCTAAGAGATAGGTTTTCCCATACTTGATTAATAAGTAGGCAGTTGTTCCGAATAGCCTCTACCTTAGAAAGTAAACTTCGTTGGGCTGCAGAAACTCTACTCCGAATTTCTATAGCTTCGGATTGAAATATCCCGATATTGATTACCTGGCTCTCGATGAGGTCTAATTTGGCCTGTAGCTACCCTATCAATTCCTGTTGATGTTCTATCTACAGTTTATTGGTCTGAGCCATCAACTGTGCCTGTTCGAGATCATCTTTGAGCTACTCGATCTCCAACTGATTAGCTACTCTAGCTTTCTCTACTCCCATATTCGCCTGATCTTTGGTAGCTGCCTCTGTTGTGGCTAGTTTAGTCTCTAATGTTTTGATTAGGCGATTTTTACACTTCAACTGATCCTTTAAGGATCCGATCAAATATTGGTTTTTTGTAGTGAAAGATCCCAATGTCCCTACTATTTGTGTTGCAAACTCCTCTTTTTTCATAGCTTTCCCTTCAGCTAAAATTTTGAATTTCTTAGCTGTTGTGCCTGCTTCTAGATAGTATTCTTGTTTGACAACAACCTTTCTCTTCTTGTTGAAGAAAAATTCATTTGAAGGAAGCTCTTCCATAGTTATGGGTGTTAACTCCTTGCCAAAAATCCAACCTGCATCGGGGGTCCCCTTTGTGGACTGCAAGGGGGTAACAGAGGCAATGGGATTTCTGATCTGCTTAGATGATTTCTCTGAAGTAACCACCAAGGTCAGCTTCTTTGGAGGAATGGGAGTCCCTATTTCTTGTTTTGGGTCTTTAGTCCGCTCTCTCTTTTCCTGGTGTTCTTTTTGGTCAGGAGTGGAATCCTTGGAGCCTTCAGCTTTCGTTTGCTGCGCCTCTGGAGCTGTCATTTTCTTACCCTATAATACTGAGGGAAGGCAGCTCAGTCTATGTTCCTGGAATCTGAAAAAATTAGCTCTCTCTTCGGGTGACAAGGCTTGTACTCAACTCAAAACTTCAGCATAAGACCTCGTGCCTTGGAAAATATCATCATGAGGTGAATTCTCATGTTCAAATATTTTAAGGCCATAATTAGTCATGTGATTACTCACGATCCAGAGCGGGTCGTGTTTCTTGAATTCAATATGAACCAATTTCATATCTTTTAAGGTTGTTTCCTCAGCCTTTGTATGCCTGAAATATAATAAAGAATAGGTATTTAAATGAATAGGGAAAGGTGGCCATACCTTCTTTGAAAATCCTTTAAGCTCCTTACTAATGCTACCGATCACAGTTTGCCTAGCGATTTCATGGAAAGCCAGCCTATCGGGTATAAACAATGGTAGAGCATATGGCGGGACAGAAGCGTCGAAAACCCTGATATATGAAAACTCTGCCTCTACATACCAGTCGACCACACTGTTAAAATTTTGCGCGATGCTATCTGAAATTCTAGGTGGTGGGCTGCCGAAAATGGTGACATGCATCGGCACCATTTCCCAATTGAAGATTTCGTATACGAAATCTACTGCCTTATTCTCCCAAAGCTTCGAATGGTAGACATGGATAGGGTCAATATTGGATGGAGTCTAGCTCCAGTTCATCCAGGGGAAAGGTGTCATGAAACAAATGGCATCCATGATGTATGCGGACATGAAGAATGAGGAAGCTTTCCCATTTGCCTTCTGCGTCCGATATTCTTTGATCTGATTGGATAGACTGTCTGAAAACAGCCTGGCCCAATCGAAAGAATAGCCTTCGGTGACTATGTGAATCAGGGGTACCCACGAGAGGAAGAAATGTGTGGTGTCTTCTCTCCCATACAATCTGCAGGTCATCATCGCTATGTATTTGAACTGTGGTTCCAAGGAGGAAATGGAATAAACTTCGTTAATATCTTCTATGAACTTCACAGGGTGGGAGACCCAATATTTGATTAAATCATATAGGCTCATGCCGTATTGCTTACATTCTTTTTGTTTAAAACCCTCCAGAAATTCAGCATTGTATGTGAAGTTCGGCGTGGATGACAATTTGTACATCACCTGCAAATGTTCTGGTCTAAAGGTCCCGATAGTGACCTTCTGCTCGTTGATGATGGTTCTGGTCAGAATATCTACATGATCCAGCGCCCATCGGATCATATAATAATAAGGAAGAAGACGTGGCCTGGCTGTTGCTTTATGCATTTCTTCTTGGACTATGATCTTGTATTTGTGACTAAGTCGTCATTTTCATTGTCACTGGAATCGTTTGAATAGTTCACCAGTTCGAACTGCAGAACCTCCAAGACGTATGAACAAGTCTTAACAGAATCAATGCTTTTGGGTGAAGTATCAAAAACATTATCCGAGCCTTGCCCAGAACTCTCGACGATTGCCTTGGATGATTTTCATGGGGCCATGGCAGAAGATTCTGACTTAGCTCTTTTGCAGTAAAAACGTGTATACATACAGAAATTAGTGTTACGAAAAACTTCGTTTGCACAGGATAGAAATGAAATTTGAAAATAGTGAGGGGCAGAACTCTATACTTTGAGTATTTAAAACCCCAATGTCCTTATGAATAGAACGGTCAAATCATTTTTCGGGAAAGATTTTAGTAGTAAAAGCACAATCTTTATCTGTCATTTCACCTTATTTCAAAATAAATGCCATAAATGTTTTACGACTCGAGACATAAAATGACGCAAACATTTAAATTATAAGTAGACTATGCATGTTTAAAACTTTGTATTAATACACCGATCAATTTTACTTAATGTTTAGTTAAGCTTTATTTAGCCTTTAATTAACCCTTTTCGGCATTCTCCATATCGAGGAAATTATTTCTATCCTTCGACCCCCTAAAACCCGAGATCTCTATGACGCGATCTGATTAAGTGAAGATATAAACTAGATTAAGAGTTTAATTAATCAGTTGTTAAATAATTTCGCAACTTCGCATATCGGGGGTACAGAGGTAAGGTTTTTAGGAGACACGAGCGCTGATGTCGCGAAACTCCGACAAGTCTTAACTAAGGTTTAAAGTCACTCAACTCTGACTTTGACCCGAGTAACTTTTGAAAGGTTTCAAAACTTCACACCTCGGGGATACGGGGTTAAGGTTTTTAGGAGACGTGAACGTCGAAGTTGCGAAACTCCGACAAGCCACAACTAGGGTTAGAAAATAACTTAACTCTGACTTTGACTCGGGTAAATTTTGAAAGGTTTCACAACTTCTCACCTCGGGGATACAGAGGTAAGGTTTTTAGGAGATGCGAACGCCGAAGTCGTGAAACTCCGACAAGCCACAAATAGGGTTAGAAAATAACTTAACTCTGACTTTGACCCAGGTAACTTTTGAAAGGTTTTGCAAATTCGCGCCTCGGGGATTGTAAAATATGTAACTTATAACTCTCGAAGCGTGATATCCTGAGGTAGCAAAAGCGCAAAGCTCATTTAGTTGATTCAAAGATGTTTTGAGAATATAACAACCATCATTTTTTCGTGTGATGGCGCTTTATATACTTCCGCTAAAATAAAAGGAAAAGTAAAATCCAGGTTTCAATTTCAAAGAAAAAACAAAAATAAAAATATAAAGTGATTGAAAAAGGCAGCTCCAACATAGGCTCCAACTAGGGATCCCGTTTTCCTATGAGACGGGAAGAATAGTAGACCATGTGCTTGTATTGGGTAAATGGAGTCATTGGGCAACACTACTTGTAGGAAAGGTATATAGAGGGAAAAAGAGATTGTGTTTTTTACTTCTGAAAATCTTTTAGCACTTAGATACTTTTTTAACTTAGCTATAGCCTCTTTCATGACTTTCTCCTTTCTCATTACTGAATTCAGGTCTGCCTTAGAACAATCAAAACAATCTTAGGGAAACCAACAAATCTTGTGGCTTTTGGCTTGCATCAAATGAAGTATATTATATGTTTTTTAAATGGGGAGTCTTGTTTGAGCTTAAGATGCAGATTCAGGAAAGAAAAAATTGGTTACCAGAGTAGAATGATATTCATGTCTGACGGCCTTACATATATCTCAGATATTGCTTCACTATCAGTGAGCCTATTCAGTACCCCGGTGAAGTTATCTGCCCCTTTTTACTGAATTTCCTTTCACCACTTCAGAATTTACTTATGCATTTAAATGCTGAGAACGAGGGCAATCATTTCTGAATTTCTTTTCATCGTCTCTTTGACTAGATGGGGGAAATCAAAAATTGAATTTCCTTTCACCATCTGTCTTATAATTTACTTTTTTTATCACAAAGTGGGGGCAATCAAAAATTGAATTTCCTTTCACCCTCTGTCTTATAGTTTACTTTTTTGAACACAAAGTGGGGGAAATCAGTTTGTATGAGGGGTGACGTCTATGTAATATTTGCAGTGGAGGTCCGTCAAATTACTTTGATTACTCAGTACCAACCTTCTCTTATCTTTCAAAACACCTTAGCCCACAGGGAAAGAAGGGGGATAGATTAATTTTAGGGGACTTCCTTCTTAGCAAGCCTCAATCTTTTGAAACTGTTGAAAAACCTAAAAATGTCAGGATTGACCTGCGCATAACTTCGTTTAGCAAGAGACTTGAGTAGTTGTGAATACAAGCCTATTTTTCAAAATCTGCTTTTCAGCTTCTGAAATTAGAACGTAAACTCTTCTCCCTATGCATTCAAAACCTTGGAGAATACTTAGTTTTTCTTTGAGAAGGTAAAACTTGAACACAGAAGAAAGCAGTGGGGAAGGACTCATACAATTGAAAAACCTAATTTAGAAATTAAGACTGACTCCTAAAACCCTTTTCAGGGACGCTTTACTTTATGTGACCCACTGATTTCCTCTTACTTTTTTGTAAATGAATAACCTTGGAACCCAGGATAAAGAAAAGTTCTTTTAATTATTAGTTCAGACGATATTACCGTATTTATGAGGTCATCTTGGTTTCCTTTGAAGGCCCTTCAAGACAGATATTTTAGTAAATCTTACCTTTACCTTACCGTTTCATTTTCCTTCTAAAATATCGAAAGTCTTTTCTATCACCTCTTTAGGCCGATTAATTTTCCAATATACATCTTTTTGTTTACTTCTTTCGCTCGTTTCGCTTGCAGCTAGAATCCTGTAAAAGAGAAATATGAAGGGTATCAAGGATTTTTAAAGGTGTCAACTGTATTAAAAATTTTGTATCTTTATTTCTACAAAAAATTTCGACCAAAATTATTAGTCTTGAAAATAGACTTACCCATGAGAAGTTATGAAATAAAAATAAAAATAAATCAGTATACATAATGGAATATATATATATATATATATATATATATCTTTTTTTTTGGCGACTGATTATTGCATATAATGCTTTAGATAATGTCTGTTAACAGGGGTGTTGAGGATTTCACCATCTAGATTTTCTAATAGAAAACAATTTTTTTCTTTAAGAGTTGAGACTCTGAATGGCCCATACCAGATGTGGTTGAATTTATCATGTTTCGTTGCTTCTTCCCTCCTAGCATCCCATATTAATACTAAATCACTTGGGAGAAATTCTCTATCCTTTGCCTTATGGTCGAATAATGCTTTCATGTCATCTTGCTATTTCTGCAACCTTTCATCTACATTGACCCTGTGCTGTTGAACTTCAATTATCTGATTTATCCTTCTTGTGATAGGATTTGGTTCTTCTGTCTGGTCTTGCCATAATTTCATCACGGGGAGTTCTAGGTTTATAGGTAACATCGCGTCTATCCCATATACCATCTGAAAAGGGGAAATGCCGATAGATTTTTTAGTACCTATGTGATTTTCCTACAAGGCATATTTTAAATGCACATGCCAGGATTTTTTATTCTCATCCAACACTTTCCTGATTATATTTATCAAAATCTTGTTAGACGACTAGACCAACCCATTCCCTTGGGGGTAATAAGATATGGAATGGCCGAGTACGATATTGTATTTTTGGAAAAAGATGATCATATCCATAGATTTAAAAGCCTGGGCATTATCTGTGACTATCTTTTGGGGACAGCCAAATCTAGACAAAATATTGTCTTCTAAGAAATCCATTACCACCGAGTCTGTTTCCCTTCGAGTTGGAATAGCCTCTACCCATTTAGTGAAGTAATATGTGGCCATTAAGATCCATTTGTGTTGGGTGATAGAATGGGGGTTAATCTTGCCTATAAAATCCAGTCCCCATTGCTGAAAAGGGGCTTTTGTTTTTACCAGAACTAATGGTAGTGCCGAGAGTTTGTGTTTTCCTGCAAATAGTTGACAAGGGTTATAGGCTCGGACCTTGGCGTTAACATCTGAGAAAAGTTTTGGCCAATAATAACCAGCCGTAAGAATTTTATAAGTTATGGCCCTCCAAGTGTGATGTCCCCCGCACACCCCTTCGTGAAACTCACTTATAACCTATTTTGTTTCTGATTCGACTAAGAAGACTAATAAGAAACCAAGTGGGTCTTTCCAATATAATTGATTTTCAGAAATACAATACTTGACTGCATGTAGTTTTAATGTCCTAGCTTTGGATGGTGATAGTTTTCTCAGGCATTTTAGAGTTAGCAGGTAGGACACTACGTTTCTATACCAGTCTGATGATATGAACTTCTCTTCGATCCTGGTTGCATTTGTTTTCTCATCGAGCTTGTTTATGTCTATGCCCTCTTCACATCCCTACAAGCCATTTATACTGAGAGCTCTGAAATTTGATTCAGCTAAAAGTTTGGCCAGGCCTTGTCCCTTTACCAGTTTGGTCGGTTTGATTTCCAGGTCAAATTCTTGAATCTTGGCAAGCCATCGCCCCCTTTTTCTGTCACTGTCTGATTGTACCAAAATATCTTTCACATAACTGGTAGGTATGTATGCAATTATCCTGGAGTGTAATACGTATGTTATGAATGCCTTCAACACTTTTACCATGGCGTACGCTTGCTTTTCTATTATATCATATTTAAGTTCTGCATCTCTGAGACTCTTGCTGAAAAAAGCGATCGGCTGCTCGAAACCTTCTTCATTTTTTTGGAGGAGCACCAAAACAAGCGTGTGTTCAGAGGCAAATGAGAAAATAAGAAACTCATTTAGGTAATCGGGGCTTGCCAACACAGGTGCCTCGCTTATGACTTTCTTAATATGGGTGAATGATGGTTTGGCCTCTGCTGTCCACTTTACTTCGTTGTTCTTCTTTAGCATACCTGTGATCAATTTTACAATTTCAGTGAAGTTTGGAATAAATCTTCTTAAAAAAATTATTTTCCTAAGAATGATTGAATTTCTTTTACATTTCTAGGAATGTTTATAGTGTCTATCGCTTCAACCCTCTTAGGATCAATTTTAATTCCATCGCTAGACACAATATGGTCCAAAAGTTTACCTTCTTGCATGGCGAAGTGTGATTTCTTGGGATTTAAGGACAGACCAAACCTGTGGCATTTTTTGAATGTCTGCTTAAGATGTATCAAATTCTCTTCGTCAGATTTAGAGAAAACCGTCAAATCATCGAGATAGATGACTACGAACTTGTCTCTCTCACCGATGAAAGCGATGTCCATAGCACGTTGGAAAGTGGCACCTACATTCATCAAACCGAAAGGCATCTTATCATACATGAATGTACCCCATGGGGTAGTGAAAGATGTCTTTTCTTTATCTTGTTCATTCATGGAAATTTGATTATACCTGTAGAAACCGTCAATCATAGACATTATGTTCGCTCCAACTACCTTTTCTAGAATGTGATCCATTTTAAGAAGTGGGTAATTGTCCTTGAGAGAGGACTTATTTAGGTTTCTAAAATCCACACACAGTCTAATTTCCCCACTCTTCTTTCTTACTGGGACCAGGTTTGCCACCCAGTCAAAATATCTCAGAGGTACCATTATTTTCGCATCTAAGAGCTTTTTAACTTCCTTTTTGACCACAGGAAATAAAATGGGGTTGATCTGCCTAAGGTTTTGTCTAATTGGTTTGACACCAAGATTTAGAGGTATCTCTTGTTCGATTACGGTCATGTAGTAGGTTCTTAGCTCGTTGTAAGAATTGGCAAAAATGTATTTATATTGTCCGAGTAGGTCCTTATACTTGCCTTTCATTTCAGGAGGGAGGAGTTTAGATATTTTTACCATCCTGGATTCTCCTTTCGTCCCTATGTCACAGTCTTCCACTTCTTCTGGTTGGGGTTGTAATGTGGATTTTACAGGCACGTCATTTTGATCAAAGAGTCTTTCCAGAGGGATCATCCCTTTCGAAATCTAATTATTTTTTAAGACCAGCATGCGATGATTTGTGATTTTTTCCTGGAACTCTTGAGGGTCCTCTCCCTCTTGCGCCATCCATATATGATCGTTCTGATTTTCTTGATCTATGTGAGTTTCAGAAAAAACGTCTACTACTTCAAGGAACTTCCTAATTTATTCATCATCCTCAAAAACCTACCAGTGCTGTATATTGTTTGGGATGGATGGTTTGTGTCTTACCTCTATGTGATACTTCAATTTAAAGGCTGTAGGAGGAGCAAAAGTCGAAGATGCTTTGGCTAATGCATTGGCCTGCAATTTTTCTACGTGCAGGATGAAGTGGACATTTACAAACGAGAATTTTTTTTCCATTATATCCCAGGCACAATTTCTGTATGATCTTAATCTTGGGTGCTTGGCTTGGTATTGTCGATTTATCTGTTTGACTATTAACTCCGCATCTCCATATACTTCCAGGTTTTTTGTGTTTAGCTTCTTGGTAGCCTCCAATCCTAGGACTAAGGCTTTGTATTCGCATATGTTGTTATTATAATCTATATCCCACTGAAGTTTGTAAGAAAAGGGGACAACAAATTTATCTTCGGGAGCCACAAAAATTACTCCTGCACCATCTCCTTTGCATGACAGGGCACCATCAAAAAACATTTTCCAGATCCCGGTGCTACACATATCTTCGGTCATGTTTCCTGAATCTTCCTAACCTATATAATTTTCCTCTGTGAAACTATATAAACCATCATCAAAGGATAAGAAACAATTTCCTAAATCTTGATCTGCAATATATATAGGGAAATTGTTAGGATTTTGAGGATCGCTTACTGTATATCCTAACCTCATCTCTCTGTATAACCGAGTAAGTTGCCCGCCAAACACGGGAATTGTGGTGTATGTCATATCCAGTTGAAGAGACCCCCCAAGTTTGGCTCCCCATGACCTAGACAACAGTAAGCCGTACTTGGGGGGGATATCGGCGATAACTACATCCATCAAAACGCTCTTAACCGGGACCTGTGCAAGGGTGACTACTAAATCCTTTATCATACCCATGCACTTAACTCTTCTCGAATTAAAAGAGTAGATATATCCATAATTTCTGGTGATCTCGAGGCCTAGTCTGTCCATAATAGTTTTGGGCATCACATTATGTGAGGCCCCAGAGTCTTACATGAAGTTATGAAGCAGTTGATCATGCACATTTAAGGTGATGTAAAAGGGAGAAAAAGTGTCTCTGGCACCTTCAAAATGTGGACCAAAAGTGATACTGGGCTTATCATCTTCCAAATTCAAAATGTTAGATTGGATTTATAGCTCTGAAATGCCTATCACTTTGGTAGTCTGCTTTCGATATACTGGGTTTTTCGCTAATTCCACCAGAGGAATTGGTATCTTAATTTTATTTATCTCATTTTCGAAATTGAAAACTCCACTAACCTTGTCTGTTTCTCTGGTTAGAACCTCAAAATATTTCTTCCCCAACTTATTTGTCTGAGCTGACTTATTACTCATGATTTTGTTCAAAGGTGTATTTGTATCAGCTGACTCGGTTTCTTTTGTCTGGGTCTCAACCTCCTTCACTTCGGGATCTTGCGAGTCTACCACTCTCACTTTGCTATTAGATAACATGGTTTATTTTGGAGCAGGCTCGTATGTTTCACCTCTTGGGAGAATTTTCTTAGGTTGAGTAGCTGACGCGAGCTTGTACTTAGATCTCAGGTTGTACCTAGGTTGGACCTCAGC
This sequence comes from Picea glauca, assembly GCA_000966675.3. Lineage (NCBI taxonomy): Eukaryota > Viridiplantae > Streptophyta > Pinopsida > Pinales > Pinaceae > Picea > Picea glauca. Next base: position 561,412 of record JZKD02S1155734.1, read on the forward strand.
CATTTTCATATTGGTCACTTCTTGATAGCTACAAAGGTTGGTGTCATCTCTGTCTTCACCTTTAATTGATGATTGTTGAGTGTTCATAAACTTCTCGTAATCCTCTTTAGTCAAGTAAGGTTTTGTGCAGTCACCGCCCAAGTTCGTTACATCTTCATCCAAATCCCTGAAATCTTGGAGATCATTCCCTCCTATAAAATTTTCATTCTTTAGGGGAGTTGGTATTTTTTGATCCTCATTTTTTATTTGTCTTTGTTGGTTTGGGGGATTGGGATTTCTCCTAAAATCTTTCTTGACGAAAGAATCGACCTTGGATTGTTCTAGCTCCATCCTAGAAATCTTATTTGATAGTTCCTTAATTATTCTAGCCATATCATCTACTTTGTCATCTGTGAACCTATTAGACCCTGAAGTTCCCACTTGTTCCCTAAAGCGTTTGGCTTCTCGGTTTCTCATTTCTACTTTAGCTTTCAACTTACCAGAAGCCATCATATTTGAATCAATTTCTACAACATCATCTTGCATTAGGTTTAAGCTAGCTTCTCTTCTTTACCTTAAAATAAGGGCAAAGTCGGGTTCAAAAGCTCCCACGAAGGTTACTTTGGCTGCAGGTTGGGACGGTTTAACCTCGACTGGGATCTTATTATATAGTTTGTTGAATCTTTGAATAAACTCCATAACTATTTCTGAATTCTTTTTCCTTAAAGACCCAAACTCGATCAAATAATATAAGTGGTCCTTTCTTTCGCCCCATTTTCTAAGGAAAGAATCTTCCAAGGAATAATAGGACAAAATAGATCCTACAGGTAGACTCTGAAACCAGTTTTGGACCTGACCTTCGAAAGTTTGGATAAAAATCCTCGAATACACGTCTTCATGTTCGAGACCTAGGATGTCTACAAACTGATCAAAGAAGTTTATGTGTTCACCCGTGGTCAGATCTCCTTCCTTGGAAAATTTTGGCAATTTTTTTATATAATTTTTGGGAAGGTCGTGTAGAGGAACGGACAAGACCAAAGGTGCGTATCTCGCCACCACTTTAGCGAACACTTTGGGAGGCAGGGGAGGCCCTTGGCCTCCCACTCCCCCTCCATGAGCACCTCCACCTCCTCCTCCAAAATCACCCCCACCTCCTCCTCTGAAAACCCCTCCACCTCCCCCTCCAGCGACTGCCATCGGTATTAGTGGATAATGAAACGGTGTGTCATACAAAGGATTCTAGAACACTAAAAGAGGATATTTAGCTTCTTCGAGAAACAAGAAGACCAAAGACGGGTGATAAGGGACATGAGGACTTGGATCTTTAGATCTGCAAGAGGTATAATCTGGGGACCCCGCTGGTGTAGAGTCTGAGTATAAGGTATCCTCTTCGAGATTTGGCAAGGTATCGATTATTGATAAGTCTACGGTAGGGTTATCAAATTTATATATGTCAGATATTAGCGGAATAACTTCGTTTTTAACTTCGTGGAGATCTATCGTTGGGTTGATGACTTAAAGGAGAGGATTGTGAGAAGTTGAAGCTTCACAAGAATTCTTTGCTTTGGGTTGTGAGTGCTTCAGCTGGTATACTACAGTGGTTCTCTTAAGAGAGCCTCTTACCTTTAAAATTTTCTTAGGATCAGTAACAGGTGTGGTTTGTTTACCATCCGAGTTTTTCCTAGTATTCCTTCAACCGGATGCCAGCTTATTATTTGTCGAGTCACCAAGTGAAAGATTAGAAAGCCTTTAGAAGGTGCTCACTCTTTGTTCACTATCAAAGCGTGAAAATTTCAACTAAATTTGTCATTTTCCTAGGAAAAAGGTTTCGTAACTTCGGTCCCCAGCAACGGTGCCAAAAAAATGTTGTTCCAGAGTTTGTACTTAAGGCTTAAAAAGTATAGTGTCTAGTCATCCAAAAGTGTGTAGGGAATAAGGGAAGGGAAAGCATCAACCTTCGGGAAAAGAAGCTAGGGCTGATTTCCAGGTTGTCGTTGTCTAGCTTCCAACTGTTCCTGGATATTTATATCCCATTCGATAACAGCCCATGAACATTCAAGTTCTACCCAGGTAGTGGTTGTTTTAAGAATAGTATCGAAAAGGCTCAGGGCAATATGTGTTTGGTATGACAAACCCAGTTCAATATTGGGTTGTCTTGTCACAGGGATAGTCATAGAGGAACAGTGAAAAAATAATGTAAAGGTTTAAATTTTTAATGTTGTCTTGATTCTGTTCATATGAAAGAGAACTTTATACCGATATCAAAGATAGAAATGCAAACCCAAGGCCCTTTTCCATAACTGAGCTATTTCAAATTAAAAGTCTATGTAAATGTAAGAAAAACATTAAGCTTTCTATAATGTGAGGCTCCTATCAAGGGAGAATCTCACCCTGTAAACAGAAAAAAGAAAATAGAAAGAAAATTCTAATGAAGTACAAAATGTATATAGCATTCTAAACAAATTACAAGTCTTGTACCTATTGATAACCGATACAGAGGAAAAACTATAAATGACTAGAAAACCAAAATCATTTATCACCACAGTAGTAGTTGTACTAAATCATGGTTAAACATTCATCATTTTATATATATATGAAATGGAATTGGAAACAAAGTGACATAGAAAATAAAAACCATAAAACAGTCTTGACGGAATTGGGAATCTCTAGATTTGCTTCATATTAATTTTCAATAGGAGAAATCCTCTATTACAATCGACCAAAAAGGTCTAGTCCTGGTTCTTTCTTCAATTTGTATATTTAGACAAATTTACATATGATGGAATCTCAATCGTTCCAGGATCTTCAGTTACAACAAGAAGGATATTAATTGTTTCGTTTCTTTATCTTTGTCTTTATTTGGTACTGGAACCCTGCCCCCTTGAATGCTCGGTATAGGTGACAGATTTTTCCACCAGTTGAGATATCAACCTGGAAGGTTCTTCTTGATAATTAGCCTCAAAAGTATAACAATATCTCACCAATTGTGGAAATATTTCTTCCACCTATCGGTCTTGGGCACCGATAGCACATAATCGTACACTTGGTTTAATTAGCCATTTATCTATTTGGAATATGTCTGTCTGGGTTATTTGTGAGACTTCGGCCGAATATCTGTCTTCATTCTCATTTATATCGAGCAGGAGATTTACTATATTCATTTAGCCCAGTGTCTCAGCACTACTTTCGCTATCGAGACCCAACAGACTTCCATCTATCGACCTGAAAGTCTCTTCATGGGATTTTCTTACCTTCTTAGCTTGTTGTCTGCCTTTCGATATGTTGCGCTCCCATTCTTTCAACAAAACGTTACCTTGGGTCTATTCTGGGATGGAAAACCTGGAACTATTTCCCATTTCCCTTTTTGTTGTGGCTATGACAGCCTCTTGGAATGCAACCCGAGCCGCCCCAGCTTCTTTTTCTCTGAGAGATAGGTTTTCCAATAATTGATCAATAAGTAGGCAGTTGTTCTGAATAGTCTCTACCTTAGCAAGTAAACCTCACTGGGCTGCAAAAAATATGCTCCGAATTTCTATAGCTTGGGATTGAAATATCCCGATATTGATTACCTGGCTCTCGGTGAGGTCTAATTTGGCCTGTAGCTACCCTATCAGTTCCCCTTGCTGTTTTATCTATAGTTTACTGGTCTCAGCCATCAACTGTGCCTGTTCGAGATTAGATTTGAGCTGCTCATTCTCCATCTGATCAGCTACTCTAGCTTTCTCTACTCCCATATTCACCTGATCTTTGGTAGCTTCCTCTATCATGGCTAGTTTAGCCTCTAATGTTTTGATTAAGCAATTTTTATGCTTCAACTGATCCTTTAAGGATCCGACCGAATATTGGTGTGTTGTAGAGAAAGCTCCCAATGTCCTTTCTATTTGTGTTGCAAAATCCTCTTTTTTCATAGCTTTCCCTTTAGCTAATATTTTGAATTTCTTGGCTACTGTGCCTACTTCTAGATAGTATTCTTGTTTGACAACAACCTTTCTCTTCTTGTCGAAGAAAAATTCATTTGGAGGAAGCTCTTCCATAGTTATGGGTGTTAATTCCTCTCCGAAAATCCAACCTACATCGGGGGTCCCCTTCGTGGAATACAAGGGGGAAACAGAGGCGATGGGATTTTGGATCTGCTTAGATGATTTCCCCAGAGTAACCACCGAGGTTAGCTTCTTTGGAGCAATGGGAGTCTCTGTTTCTTATTTCGGGTCTTTAGTCCGCTCTGTCTTTTGCTGGTGTTTTTTTTGGTCAGGAGAAGAATCCTTGGAGACCTCAGCTTTCATTTGTTGTGCCTCTAGAGCTGTCGGTTTCTTACCCTGTAATACTCGGGGAAGGCAGCTCAGTCTATGTTCCTAGAATCTGAAAAAATCAGCGCTCTCTTCGGGTGACAAGGCTTGTACCCGACTCAAAATTTCGACATAAGACCTCGTGCCTCGGAAAATATCATCATGAGGCAAATTCTCATTTTCAAATATTTTAAGGCCACAGTTAGTCATATGATTACTCACAATCCAGAGCGGGTCATGTTTCTTGAATTCAATATGAACCAATTTCATATATTCTAAGAATGCTTCCTTGTCCTTTACATACCCGAAATCTAAAAAAGAATAGGTATTTAAATGAGTGGGGAAAGGTGGTCATACCTTCTTTGAAAATCCTTTAAGCTCTGTGTTAATGCCATCGATCACGGTTTGCCTGGTGATTTCGCAGCAAGTCAGCCTATCAGGTATAAACAATGGTAGAGCATATGGCGGGACAGAAGCATGGAAAAACTTGATATATGAAAACTCTACCTCTACATACCAGTTGGCCACACTATTTAAATTTTGCACGATGCTATCTAAAATTCTAGGTGGTGGGCTGCCGAAAATGGTGACATGCATCGGCACCATTTCCCAATTGAAGATTTCGTATATGAAATATGCTGCCTTATTCTCCCAAAGCTTCAAATATTATACATGGATAGGGCCGATATCAGATGGAGTCCATCTCTAGTTCATCAAGGGGAAAGGTGTCATGAAACAAATGGCATCCATGATGTATGCAGACATGAAGAATGAGGCATCTTTCTTATTTGCCTTCTGCGTCCGATATTCTGTGATCTGATTGGATAGACTGTCTGACAATAGCCTGGCCTAATTGAAAGAATAGCCTTCAATGACTGTGTGAATCAGGGGTACCCATGGGAGGAAGAAATGCATGGTGCCTTCTCTCCCATACAATCTGCAGGTCATCATTGTTATGTATTTGAACTGTGGTTCCAAGGAGGAAATGGAATAAACTCTGTTACTATATGCTCTGAACTTCCTAGGGTGGGAGACCCAATATTTGATTAAATTATATAGGATCTTGTCGTATTGCTCACATTATTTTTGTTTAAAACCCTCCAGAAATTCAACATTATATGTGAAGTTTGGCGCAGACGACAATTTGTACATCACCTGCAAATGTTCTAGTCTAAAGGTCCTAATAGTGACCTTCTGCTCATTGATGATGGTTCTGGTCAGAATATCTAGATGATCCAGTGCCCATCGGATCATATCATAGTAAGGAAGAAGACGTGGCCTGGCTGCTGCTTTATGCATTTTTGCTTGGACTACGATCTTGTATTTGGTCACTAAGTCATCCTTTTCATTGTCATTGGAATCGTCTGAATAGTTCACCAGTTTAGACTGCAGAACCTCTGAGACATATGACCAAGTCTTAATAGAGTCAATGCTTCTGGGTGAAGTATCAGCAACATTATCCGAGCCTTGCCCAGAACTCTCAACAATTGCCTTGGATGATTTTCATGGGGCCATGGCAGAAGATTCTGACTTAGCTCTTCTGTAGTAAAAACGTGTATACATACAGAAATTAGCGTGACGAAAAACTTATTTTGTGCAGGATAGAAATGAAATTTGAAAACAGTGAGGGGTAGAACTCTATACTTCGAGTATTTTAAACCTCAACATCCTTACGAACAGAATGGTCAAATTGTTTTCTGGGAAAGATTTTAGTAGTAAAAGCACAATCTCTATCTGTCATTTCACCTTATTTCAAAATAAATTCCATAAATTTTTTACGACTTAGGACATAAAATGGTGCAAACATTTAAAATTATCCGTAGACTATGCATGTTTAAAACTTTGTATTAATACACTGATCAATTTTACTTAACATTTAGTTAAGCTTTATTTAGCCTTTAATTAACACTTTTCGGTGTTCACCATATTGGGGAAATCATTTCTATCCTTTGACCCCTAAAACCTGAGATCGTGATGATGTGATCAGATTAAGTGAAGATATAAACCAGATTAAGAGTTTAATTAATCAGTTGTTAAATAATTTTGCAACTTCGCATATCGGGGGTATAGAGGTAAGGTTTTTAGGAGACGTGAGTGTCGAAGTTGCGAAACTCTGACAAGTCTTAACTAAGGTTTAAATTCACTCAACTCTGACTTTGACCTGGGTAACTTTTGAAAGGTTTCGCAACTTCGCACCTAGGGGATACAGAGGTAAGGTTTTTAGGAGACGCGAACGGCGAAGTTGTGAAACTCCAACAAGCCACAACTAGGGTTAGAAAATAACTGAACTCTGACTTTCACCCAGGTAACTTTTGAAAGGTTTCACAACTTCGCACCTCAGGGATACGGAGGTAAGGCTTTTAGGAGACGCGAACGCCGAAGTCGCGAATCTCCGACAAGCCATAACTAGGTTTAGAAAATAACTTAACTCTGACTTTGACCTGGGTAACTTTTGAAAGGTTTCACAACTTCGCACCTGGGGGCTTGTAAAATATGTAACTTATAACTCCCGAAGTGCGATATCCCGAGGTGGAAAAAGTGCAAAGATTTTTTAGTTGATTCAAAAATGTTTTGAGAATATAACAACTATTGTTGTTTCGTGTGATGGGACTTCAGATACTTCCGCTAAAATAAAAGGAAAAGTAAAAGCCAAGTTTTGTTTTTAAAGAAAAAATAAAAATAAAAATATGAAGTGACTGAAAAAGGTGGCTCCAATAGTCCCTATCCAGGCTCAGGGCAATAGTACTCTAGGAGGTTTTAAATTTCCATGGGTTAGCACACCTTTCCATGGGGGAACATACCTTGGGGGGGAATTTTCACTGTGGGTAGGATTTCCTTTTGTGTCCACATTTTTTCCTAGGGGTTTCTTCCCTGGGACCAAGTTTGGGAATAATTTTCTTGGAGGGTCCACATTTACCCCTGGGGGCAACCCCCATGGGGGCATATTTGGTTCTGGAATAATTCATTCTCCTGGAGATGCCACCATCCCAATAGGAACTCACTCTTCAGGAACTCCCCAACCCTCCAGTAGTACCAACATATGGGTACCGCAAGGTCCATTTTGGACAGCAGAGACTTCACTTGTTGTTGGGCGCATGCTTGCTTTGGGGAAAAGGCTATTTTTGGAAAGAAAAGCATGAAGTGGGAGAAATAAAACTGGCAGGAAAAGAAACATGTACAAGGTAAATCCGCATGCAAAGGAGGAAATAATGCAAGGTGCACATGGAAGAAGACCTGACCATGCTAGGGTTAGGGTTTTGGTAAACATTGTAATGGTTGTCAAACTCATAGGTGAGTATAAATAAGTACCTAGGAGGTCTAGGTCAAGAGGTTAGTATGAAAAGGAAGATTGGTTTGTGTAGCTAAACATAGATTGTAAGCGATGTAACTTTGGTAAGCTATTGAGCTAGAGGAGAGTCTAGTAACTCGATCCCAAGGGTTAGATCACATGCTGAGGAGCCTGATGCAATCTAGTCAACCTTATAGGGATCGAGGAGCCTGTAATGATTGTAAGACTAGATATTGTATTGTTCGCGACATGATACATTGCAAACACATAATAAAAGAGCTTGAGAGCCAAATCTTTGTGGATGTATCCCAGGAGGGGGTGAACCACAGTATATTATGTGTTATGTGGACTGATAATTGTTTATTCCCTTACTGTTAATGATTAGATATTAGATAAATGAATGAATGACTTAGTTAGAACTGTTGATTTACATGTATGAATTATGGAATAGTTAGAATGGATGAAGGAAATAATAAATGAATAAAGATCGCATAGTAAAATCACAGATCCCCACTCATTTGTAGGCTGCAAGCACCTTAGCATTGTAGCCACCCATAGAACTATCTTGGATGAGACTGCGCAGTACACTCTATGTGTTTTGTTTCCTTCTAGGTTACAAGGAGGGCCGATAGTTTTAGAGGCATTGTTGGAAGCTTGTTCAGATCTGAACCTAGGTCAACCTAAGGAGTAGAAAGAAAGTAGTAACCAGCAAATGGTTCTATTGTCGGTTGGAACATAATGGGATTGAGTGAATGAGATCTACTGAAGAATCGATAAAAGAATGTTATATCTATTGAGGAAGTGCTAAAAGAATGAAAATATAGAAGGGGGTGTTCAGATCGTGGAATCCAATGAAGGCAGAGATCCAAAAATGGTTGAAGACAAAGGAGTTGGAGTTTTCACATAAAGACAAAAGAAACCCTAAAATAACACCACGCAAATATCTGGACAAGTATATATTTAGTGACTTGCATGAAGTATTTTTCTGTGATTTCCCACATCTGTTGCAGGAATGGATATTGAGGTTGAAAGACAACCACACAACAAATCATACCATACAACTAGATTGTAATCTTGTGGAGATCACGCAGTTACAACAAGTTGATAACAAATTCACCCATGCAATAGATTTATGATTAGACAGTATTGTTGCAGGATTTATCACATAATTTTTTGTAGACACTGCGAAGTCTTACATCGCAGTAGAGAAATATTTCCTAAGAGGACCATGAGGAAGGTATATTACGTTGTTGTATACTTCCATAAATATATTACTATATAACAAAGGTGTAATGACTATGGAGTCAGACAACTAAACTTCCCTGCATGCATGGGGGAAGGGGGGAAGCAATGACAAGAGATCGAGAGATGGAGGAAGAGATGACTAAAGGAAATAAGGAGGAGGCCTTGGACCGAATCATTATGGAGGAATACCATATCAAGATGATCCTAGAAACAATTGGAAAGACACGTAGTGGAGAACCCTACCAATACAAGATGAACAATAAGAAGAGAGCCATAGCTATGAGGGAAGACTTGACAAGTGATGAAGAAGAGGTAGAAGATCTCTGGGCTGTGGAGTAGATTGAGGAAATCCTACGTGCAACATATGAAAGAAAGACAAGAGGACCAAGGGAAGTAACATAAGGCATAACTCATATCCATGTTGGTGTCATTGTGGAACCCATAAACCCATGTGCGACCAATACTCTAGAAAGAACACCATCATTTAGACAACCGAATTTTAGTGGAAGGAAGACAATGAGAAGTACATGTACACAAGGAGAAACAACTGGAGGAGCCAGATCAGGAAGCATTAGTCAAGGATATACACTGCATAGAGGTAGTAGTCCAACATAGTTTGCAATGGCAGGACATGATCCTACCATTAGGTTACCAGAATTTAGGGGTGGGGCAAAAAAATACCATGAAAATCACCTGTTTATTTGTGCAAAGATCTGGGAAGAAAAATAGATCACGTATGAGGACACAAAGTTGGAGCAGTTAGTCATCACACTAAGAGACCATGCACTAGACTGGTATATGAGTGTAGATGTAAACAGTCCACTAGGGACAATAAGGACATTAGCAGAGGTAATAAGACTACTGATAAATGAGTTCCACAAGCCCAACTCAGAGGACAAATACATGAATGAGATGATAGAGATAAAACAAAAACTAGGAGAATATGTCTAGGAAATTGACCAGAGATTCAAACATTTAAAAGGGAAATTGAGGTATGCCATGCCTGACAGGCATCATAGGCATTTGTTTGTGAATTATCTATTACCACATCTAAAAGACCCACTCAGACAACATAAATTCTAGACTCAAGTAGAGGCTCTACAGGAAGCCTTACAACTGGAAGAAAACTAGTATCATAAGATAGATCCAACCATAGAGGAACTCAAGGAGGATCTGAAGAATCTAACCTTTCAACTAAATTAGAATAAGGGAAAGGAAAATAGATAATTTGTTTGGTGTACCACATGAAGGACAAAAAGGCACCACAAGAATGAATTCCCAACGTTCGCACAATATATGGCAACAGGAATGACAAATCCCTTGCCAACAAGAGGATCATGGTGTGATATATGTAAAACACAAGCGCATGATCCATATCATTTTCCAATGATGTAGAAGTACTAGAAAGTACCAAAGAATGCATATTGTACGTTTTTCAAGTTAGTAGATCACAATGATAAAGATTGCATAATAATGGATCTAATGAAGGAACGAACTTCAGATACGCATACGGTGCAAGAAAAAATAATGATAGGACAAGATGTACCTTAGTTTAATCAGGTACCACCTCAGTATAACACTGCGTCATTGTAGTATAACAACATGCATCCATAGTACAACACTGCATAGCCATAATATAACCTCACATAGTACAATTAGGCACCCTAGTATAATATGGCATGCGGAGATTATGGTGGCTATAGAGGTGGAGGACAAGGCAGAGGATGATTTGGACAAGGAAGATGTCTAGTAGTGTTCCATAACTGCCAACAACCAGGGAATTATGCAAGGGAATGTCCACTTCCACCTGCAACATGCATGTATTGTCTCACAACAGATCATGATATGGAGGACTGTCTAATATTATTGGGCAAAATTCAGGAAAAGAGAAATCATAAAAATCAGAATGTTCAATGGATTTCTGCAGAAGCGAGGGATGATGGAAAAAATATCAACATAGTTACATGTGGAGGAGATAAAATGGGAGATGACGTAGAAAAACAAGAGCTAGTACAACACCAGTGGGTCAAGAAGAACATTGAGCCACCAAAGCGGTTTGATGCAGGAGAGGAGAAGGAAACCTTCAAGGAGGCAAGACAAGAGTTTATCAAGCAAAATTTTGTGTGTACATCTTTCACAAAAAATACTCAAGACATCCCCACATATGAAATGCCATCAACAATGGAGCACACTGGTGAAGTACACCCTGGATATCAAGTAAGTAATATCTGAAATTTTCTGCAATCCTGTGTTCAGTAATTCAAAGATCCATCATCTGTTACAATCTTACAAAATCTGCTAGATAGATGTAAAACAAACACTAAGGGGAAATTAGAACAAAGAACAATCAATCACCTCCATGCTATAAGGAGGACAAGCAAAGAATTCATATTGAATACCAATATCAAATATTTCAACATGGGAGATGTTATATTGGACCTAGGATCAGAAGTAAATGTCTTACCAAAGAAGACATGGAAATGCATGGGAGAGCCAACGTTAGGCTACTCACTAGTTCAACTGAAGTTAGCAAACCAACACATAGTTCTGCCAATTGGGAGGTTGAAAGGAGTGATAGTATATTTGGATGGAGTGTGGACTAAGGCATACTTTGAAGTCATTGAAATATTGGATGGAAAAACACCATATCATGTGTTGCTTGGATTGGATTGTGTGTTTGATAATCAAGCCATAATTAATCTGAAGATAAGGAAAATGAAATTTGAATCAGGGGAATATCGGTTCATTGCATGCTTGGACCCATCCAAAGCCGAAATATTTGTGGAACTGACCTAGCTAGATTTAGAAGAAATTAACCAACTGTATAGAACCACTGCGCACATTGAAGATTACATTAATCCAACTGCAGATGAGGTAATCAGTTGGAGAAGTATCACCTCATGTGCTTCTGATTCAGATACAAGGCTGGAGAATTGGAAATAATGCCTAGATGAGTTATCTACAAGAAGGTGCGCAAGAATAGACCATGCAGTAAGATGGGTTGGTACATAAATTAGAGAACTTACCAGTTTTCATGGCATAAATGACTTAGAAGAGTTCCTTACAAAATATGAGGAGGAAGTATCATATAATCAGAGGATCTTAGTCCTAGATATCGCACTTAAGGCTACACCTGTAATATGGTGGGGTGCACATAAGGAAAACATACAGGACTGGCATAAATGTAAAATATCATTACGCATCAGATTCGGTGCAGAGCAGAAGAGAAATACAATACAGAGGTATGATGGATAAGGAACACCAGCAGGACACTTGGACAAGTGAAAAATAGTATGGAAGATGACATCACCATAATAATGGCCTCATTAATTCATTCACACCCTAAAAGGAATCCTAGAAAAATGGTTTGTAGACCAGGAACTGCGTAGAGGTACCACTGAATGGGCAGTCTTGCAACAAAATTTCATAGCAACCTTCTCATTTGAAAGTGAGAACCCCATCATTGATTCATCCCTAAAGAAGATGAGAAAATTGATATATATTGATGAACCAGAACTAGAACTCATTACAGAGTATCAACAAAAGAATAGACAAACAATCAAATAATTATTTTCATGCTATCATGTGGAAGAAGAAACACCAAATGAAGACGATTCGCACAATATCCAAATTCCAGCAATAGAAAGAGAAAAAGAGGTGGAAGGACCCTCTCTGGAGTCCACAAAATTTGTTGCACCAATTAAAGTGAAGGTCAATATCGAGATAGTTGATAACCCAAATATGGCCAGTATTGGGGACTATTGGGACAAACAAATAGTGGAGAGGATAACAGAGTTACTGCGCGAGTACATTGACATGTTCCAACAACCTTCACCAAAATGAAAGGTATAGTTGGGGAGCTAGGGGAAATGAAGATACCTCTAAAAACTGAGGCAAGACCAATTAGGTAGATACCCTATAAACTAAACTCAATATACAAGTGAAAAGTAAGAGAAGGAATCGACAGGAGCTGGAAGCAAGGATCATAGAACCAGTAGAAGAATAAGAATGGATAAGACCTATGGAAGTTTAGGAGAACAATCAAGGAGGCATAAGGATATGTGTCAACCTGAGGAATTTGAATGATGCTTGCCTACATGACCCTTTTCCTATCCCTTTTACTGATGAATTTATAGAGAATGTGGGAGGCTGGGAAGCATATTCATTCACAGATGGATTCTCAAGCTACCACCAAATCAAAATATATCCAAAAGATAGGTATAAGACTACCTTTTCCATGAAATGGGGATCCTATCAATACACAGTCATGCCTTTTGGACTGAAGAATGCACCAATAATATTCTCAAGAGTATTCATATCTGCATTCAAAGAATTCATCCATGAGTTTTTAGAAGTGTACATGGATAATTGGACGATATATAGTCCGTTGAATGACCATGTAGAGGTGTTGAGGATAATATTGGAAAGATGCAGGCAATGCGAGATATCCATGAACATTAAGAAATGCATATTTGGGACACCTTTTGGAAATTTATTGGGTTATATAGTATGCAAACATGGTCTAATAGTGGATTCTGCAAAGATTGCAGTAATTGTGAATTTTCCACCACCAAAATCAGTGCTACAATTGAGAGCGACATTGTGACATACATGTTATTACAAAAATTTTATAAAAGGGTATGCACAGATCATTGCACCGATGGAGAAACTACTCAAGAAAGATATTAGATTTCAGTGGGAGGAGGACTGTTAGCAAGGGTTAGACACCTTGAAAGAAAAGATGGTCACAACACCTATACTAGTATTCCCAAATTGGGAAAATACATTTCATGTGCATGTGGATGCATCAACTATAGCACTTGGAGCAATTCTAACGCAGCCAAGAGTAGGGGATTTGGACCATCCTATAGCATTTTCTATCAAAAAACTGTTATAATTGGAACAAAACTACAATACTACATAAAGCGAAGGCCTGGAAATGGTATATGCACTATAAAATTTTAGGCATTATTTACTTGGAAAACATTTTAATATGTTCACATACAATTCTTCCCTCAAGTACCTAGTCAACAAGCTAGTGTTGTGGGGGAGAATATATAGATGGTTATCTCTATTTCAAGAATTTGACTTTCAAGTAATATTCAAACCAAGGAAGTTGAATGTAGGGCCCGATCATTTATCAAGGGTCACTAATGGAGAGGAACCTACAAACTTAATGGACAACTTCCTTGACGTGCGGTTATTCTCAATCTAGGTAGTTGATGAATAATTTGCTGACATTATTGAATATATGAGTATAGGGGCTGCACCACAAGAGTTTAAGACTGTGCATAAGAAAAATCTAGTAGTCAAAGCTACAGACTATCAACTGATTGTAAGACACTTATACAAGATGGGAACATACAACATATTGAGAGGATGTGTACTAGAACACCAAAGGCCTAGAATTTTAGCAGAATCCCATGAAGGAATAGTTGGAGGACATTATGCAGGCAAAGCTACCGCACAAAAGGTATTGTGTGCAGGATTGTGGTGGCAAAAAATTCATAGGGATACAAAGTAATATTGTCAGAGATGTGATGTTTGTCAAAGGGTTGGAAAACCAAACATAAGGGATGAGATGCCCCTAAGGCCACAAGTAACCTTGCAAGTATTCGACAAATGGGAAATAGACTTTGTGGGACCAATTAACCCGGCAACAAAGAGGTCAAGAGCAAGGTATATCATCACTGTGACATAATACCTAATAAGATGGGAAGAAGCAATACCAGTCAAATATTGCAACACAAAAACAACAACACACTTCTTGTCTGAGAAAGTGATCACTAGATTTGGATGTCCAAGTAATTTGATGAGTGAACAAGGTACTCACTTCATCAACAACACTATTAAGGCTATGACTAAGGAGTTTGATGTCTATCATCAGAAGAGTACACCATACCACCCTCAAGTAAATGGAATAGTGGAATCCTTCAATAAGATCCTAGAGAATTCCTTGACAAAGATCTGCAATGTTAACAGGGATGATTGGGATTTGAAAATACTAGTAATACTATGGGCATACATAACTACATGTAAAAATTTGACAGGACAAACACCATTCAGAATGGTGTATGGACATGAAGCAGTGGTACCATTGGAATTTCCTGTACCTAGTCTCTGTGTTGCAACCATTACTAACATGAAAAAATGAGGTGCAGTGGAATAAAGACAAAGTCAGTTCATGGAGATGGAAGAGGATAGGATCTTGGCAGGATTTCACCAGGAAGTACAAAAATCCAGAGACAAAGCTTGGCACGACATACATATCAAGAAGAAATTTTCAAGGAAGGATACTTAGTCTTGCTATATTACAAGAAATTATTTCAACATGAAGGTAAATTTAGAATGCATTAGCTAGAGTGTTATCGGATAAATCGGTGTATGCAGACACTAAATAATCTACCTAGATCCACCTAGATCTAGAACAAAACACGCCAGAACATGACGCTTTCATTAAGTTTTAAATATTGAATTTACTAACTAAAGAGAGATAGGTGACATGCCATTTAAACGCCTCTTCCTCTTGCCATCTCCATCCTAGCTCCATTCCAACTCTCATACAATGATGATACTGCAAAAGAATGCAACCAACCAAAGTGATAGTAATAGCATGAACTCAATATAAACCTATGTATGTGATCAAGGAATCATACAATAAAACACAACAAGTTTTATAGGAAAGAATCATATTATTGTATCATATTAAATGTGAAAGAGAGATTACAACCATGGCCTTGATGTCATAAGGTCCCTTCCAACTGTCCTTCATTCCCCACAAACTTCCACTCCAAGAATTCTAAAAGCATAGATCTGATAATATTCACAATCTATCTTGACAAAGGCAAAACTCAAAGACACTCCAACCAAGATAATGATTCCAAGCCAAATCCAACTTAGCCCTTCTCCATGAGAGCTCCTCTCCTTTTATAAGCTAAAGAGGATAAGGTGAGGAGGTTAGTATGATACCACTAAATCATGAAAGCGAGTAAGATCCAAACCATTTGGATGCCACCTCACAATGGAAGTTTCTCCTTCTAGAAGATTCGAGAAAACGCTCGTTTTTCCCACGTGTAAGCATTCTCACACCTTGCCTATAGAGCAGACTGCAAACTCCTCATGACCTAGATATGATGCAGCCTATGAGAATCAGGCATTCTCACACCCTAGCTATAATGCAGCCTCGGAACTTCTTTTTTTATAAGGTTTTTACAAAGGAAAATTCAACTTATTTTCTCAGAAAAAGTTCTTCTCCCTTCTTTCTTCAGGAACTTAGGCCACTGACCCCTCTGAAGACTATAGATAGGTTTACATCATTAAAAGTAATAGGGATGATGAAAATAATGTGTAACAAAGATCCCCCCAAAGTATGAACTTAGAACATAGTGATAGTTGAAATACTTTGTCAAGTGTGTGTAGGGAACAAGGAACAGTCGGTTGGAAACCTGCCAACAAATAAGGAAATACAGTACAATAATACAACATCACTAAGGTAGGCATTCCCATACTCAGAATACAAATGACTCAGAGCATAAATGTCGACATGCAAAGATCCATGTCAAGTAAGACAAGGGCATGGCCACCAAAAATACACTGTGGATCTATGTGTTAAAGTTTCAAATTTGAACATAGCCACCCGACATACAATGTGGATCTATGCAACAATACACTGAATATACTCCAATGCAACCTAGATCTATCAGAAAATATCCAGAGTCTTCATCTCCGCCACTCTATAGTATGAATCTAACCATGTGAATACATGTGTTGAAGTCGAACATGGTAGAAACCACTTGATTACCGGTCATTAGTGTATACCGTTAACAAGTGNTGACAAACCCAGTTCAATATTGGGTTGTCTTGTCACAGGGATAGTCATAGAGGAACAGTGAAAAAATAATGTAAAGGTTTAAATTTTTAATGTTGTCTTGATTCTGTTCATATGAAAGAGAACTTTATACCGATATCAAAGATAGAAATGCAAACCCAAGGCCCTTTTCCATAACTGAGCTATTTCAAATTAAAAGTCTATGTAAATGTAAGAAAAACATTAAGCTTTCTATAATGTGAGGCTCCTATCAAGGGAGAATCTCACCCTGTAAACAGAAAAAAGAAAATAGAAAGAAAATTCTAATGAAGTACAAAATGTATATAGCATTCTAAACAAATTACAAGTCTTGTACCTATTGATAACCGATACAGAGGAAAAACTATAAATGACTAGAAAACCAAAATCATTTATCACCACAGTAGTAGTTGTACTAAATCATGGTTAAACATTCATCATTTTATATATATATGAAATGGAATTGGAAACAAAGTGACATAGAAAATAAAAACCATAAAACAGTCTTGACGGAATTGGGAATCTCTAGATTTGCTTCATATTAATTTTCAATAGGAGAAATCCTCTATTACAATCGACCAAAAAGGTCTAGTCCTGGTTCTTTCTTCAATTTGTATATTTAGACAAATTTACATATGATGGAATCTCAATCGTTCCAGGATCTTCAGTTACAACAAGAAGGATATTAATTGTTTCGTTTCTTTATCTTTGTCTTTATTTGGTACTGGAACCCTGCCCCCTTGAATGCTCGGTATAGGTGACAGATTTTTCCACCAGTTGAGATATCAACCTGGAAGGTTCTTCTTGATAATTAGCCTCAAAAGTATAACAATATCTCACCAATTGTGGAAATATTTCTTCCACCTATCGGTCTTGGGCACCGATAGCACATAATCGTACACTTGGTTTAATTAGCCATTTATCTATTTGGAATATGTCTGTCTGGGTTATTTGTGAGACTTCGGCCGAATATCTGTCTTCATTCTCATTTATATCGAGCAGGAGATTTACTATATTCATTTAGCCCAGTGTCTCAGCACTACTTTCGCTATCGAGACCCAACAGACTTCCATCTATCGACCTGAAAGTCTCTTCATGGGATTTTCTTACCTTCTTAGCTTGTTGTCTGCCTTTCGATATGTTGCGCTCCCATTCTTTCAACAAAACGTTACCTTGGGTCTATTCTGGGATGGAAAACCTGGAACTATTTCCCATTTCCCTTTTTGTTGTGGCTATGACAGCCTCTTGGAATGCAACCCGAGCCGCCCCAGCTTCTTTTTCTCTGAGAGATAGGTTTTCCAATAATTGATCAATAAGTAGGCAGTTGTTCTGAATAGTCTCTACCTTAGCAAGTAAACCTCACTGGGCTGCAAAAAATATGCTCCGAATTTCTATAGCTTGGGATTGAAATATCCCGATATTGATTACCTGGCTCTCGGTGAGGTCTAATTTGGCCTGTAGCTACCCTATCAGTTCCCCTTGCTGTTTTATCTATAGTTTACTGGTCTCAGCCATCAACTGTGCCTGTTCGAGATTAGATTTGAGCTGCTCATTCTCCATCTGATCAGCTACTCTAGCTTTCTCTACTCCCATATTCACCTGATCTTTGGTAGCTTCCTCTATCATGGCTAGTTTAGCCTCTAATGTTTTGATTAAGCAATTTTTATGCTTCAACTGATCCTTTAAGGATCCGACCGAATATTGGTGTGTTGTAGAGAAAGCTCCCAATGTCCTTTCTATTTGTGTTGCAAAATCCTCTTTTTTCATAGCTTTCCCTTTAGCTAATATTTTGAATTTCTTGGCTACTGTGCCTACTTCTAGATAGTATTCTTGTTTGACAACAACCTTTCTCTTCTTGTCGAAGAAAAATTCATTTGGAGGAAGCTCTTCCATAGTTATGGGTGTTAATTCCTCTCCGAAAATCCAACCTACATCGGGGGTCCCCTTCGTGGAATACAAGGGGGAAACAGAGGCGATGGGATTTTGGATCTGCTTAGATGATTTCCCCAGAGTAACCACCGAGGTTAGCTTCTTTGGAGCAATGGGAGTCTCTGTTTCTTATTTCGGGTCTTTAGTCCGCTCTGTCTTTTGCTGGTGTTTTTTTTGGTCAGGAGAAGAATCCTTGGAGACCTCAGCTTTCATTTGTTGTGCCTCTAGAGCTGTCGGTTTCTTACCCTGTAATACTCGGGGAAGGCAGCTCAGTCTATGTTCCTAGAATCTGAAAAAATCAGCGCTCTCTTCGGGTGACAAGGCTTGTACCCGACTCAAAATTTCGACATAAGACCTCGTGCCTCGGAAAATATCATCATGAGGCAAATTCTCATTTTCAAATATTTTAAGGCCACAGTTAGTCATATGATTACTCACAATCCAGAGCGGGTCATGTTTCTTGAATTCAATATGAACCAATTTCATATATTCTAAGAATGCTTCCTTGTCCTTTACATACCCGAAATCTAAAAAAGAATAGGTATTTAAATGAGTGGGGAAAGGTGGTCATACCTTCTTTGAAAATCCTTTAAGCTCTGTGTTAATGCCATCGATCACGGTTTGCCTGGTGATTTCGCAGCAAGTCAGCCTATCAGGTATAAACAATGGTAGAGCATATGGCGGGACAGAAGCATGGAAAAACTTGATATATGAAAACTCTACCTCTACATACCAGTTGGCCACACTATTTAAATTTTGCACGATGCTATCTAAAATTCTAGGTGGTGGGCTGCCGAAAATGGTGACATGCATCGGCACCATTTCCCAATTGAAGATTTCGTATATGAAATATGCTGCCTTATTCTCCCAAAGCTTCAAATATTATACATGGATAGGGCCGATATCAGATGGAGTCCATCTCTAGTTCATCAAGGGGAAAGGTGTCATGAAACAAATGGCATCCATGATGTATGCAGACATGAAGAATGAGGCATCTTTCTTATTTGCCTTCTGCGTCCGATATTCTGTGATCTGATTGGATAGACTGTCTGACAATAGCCTGGCCTAATTGAAAGAATAGCCTTCAATGACTGTGTGAATCAGGGGTACCCATGGGAGGAAGAAATGCATGGTGCCTTCTCTCCCATACAATCTGCAGGTCATCATTGTTATGTATTTGAACTGTGGTTCCAAGGAGGAAATGGAATAAACTCTGTTACTATATGCTCTGAACTTCCTAGGGTGGGAGACCCAATATTTGATTAAATTATATAGGATCTTGTCGTATTGCTCACATTATTTTTGTTTAAAACCCTCCAGAAATTCAACATTATATGTGAAGTTTGGCGCAGACGACAATTTGTACATCACCTGCAAATGTTCTAGTCTAAAGGTCCTAATAGTGACCTTCTGCTCATTGATGATGGTTCTGGTCAGAATATCTAGATGATCCAGTGCCCATCGGATCATATCATAGTAAGGAAGAAGACGTGGCCTGGCTGCTGCTTTATGCATTTTTGCTTGGACT
Source organism: Picea glauca (assembly GCA_000966675.3). Lineage (NCBI taxonomy): Eukaryota > Viridiplantae > Streptophyta > Pinopsida > Pinales > Pinaceae > Picea > Picea glauca. Next base: position 581,514 of record JZKD02S1155734.1, read on the forward strand.
ACGATCTTGTATTTGGTCACTAAGTCATCCTTTTCATTGTCATTGGAATCGTCTGAATAGTTCACCAGTTTAGACTGCAGAACCTCTGAGACATATGACCAAGTCTTAATAGAGTCAATGCTTCTGGGTGAAGTATCAGCAACATTATCCGAGCCTTGCCCAGAACTCTCAACAATTGCCTTGGATGATTTTCATGGGGCCATGGCAGAAGATTCTGACTTAGCTCTTCTGTAGTAAAAACGTGTATACATACAGAAATTAGCGTGACGAAAAACTTATTTTGTGCAGGATAGAAATGAAATTTGAAAACAGTGAGGGGTAGAACTCTATACTTCGAGTATTTTAAACCTCAACATCCTTACGAACAGAATGGTCAAATTGTTTTCTGGGAAAGATTTTAGTAGTAAAAGCACAATCTCTATCTGTCATTTCACCTTATTTCAAAATAAATTCCATAAATTTTTTACGACTTAGGACATAAAATGGTGCAAACATTTAAAATTATCCGTAGACTATGCATGTTTAAAACTTTGTATTAATACACTGATCAATTTTACTTAACATTTAGTTAAGCTTTATTTAGCCTTTAATTAACACTTTTCGGTGTTCACCATATTGGGGAAATCATTTCTATCCTTTGACCCCTAAAACCTGAGATCGTGATGATGTGATCAGATTAAGTGAAGATATAAACCAGATTAAGAGTTTAATTAATCAGTTGTTAAATAATTTTGCAACTTCGCATATCGGGGGTATAGAGGTAAGGTTTTTAGGAGACGTGAGTGTCGAAGTTGCGAAACTCTGACAAGTCTTAACTAAGGTTTAAATTCACTCAACTCTGACTTTGACCTGGGTAACTTTTGAAAGGTTTCGCAACTTCGCACCTAGGGGATACAGAGGTAAGGTTTTTAGGAGACGCGAACGGCGAAGTTGTGAAACTCCAACAAGCCACAACTAGGGTTAGAAAATAACTGAACTCTGACTTTCACCCAGGTAACTTTTGAAAGGTTTCACAACTTCGCACCTCAGGGATACGGAGGTAAGGCTTTTAGGAGACGCGAACGCCGAAGTCGCGAATCTCCGACAAGCCATAACTAGGTTTAGAAAATAACTTAACTCTGACTTTGACCTGGGTAACTTTTGAAAGGTTTCACAACTTCGCACCTGGGGGCTTGTAAAATATGTAACTTATAACTCCCGAAGTGCGATATCCCGAGGTGGAAAAAGTGCAAAGATTTTTTAGTTGATTCAAAAATGTTTTGAGAATATAACAACTATTGTTGTTTCGTGTGATGGGACTTCAGATACTTCCGCTAAAATAAAAGGAAAAGTAAAAGCCAAGTTTTGTTTTTAAAGAAAAAATAAAAATAAAAATATGAAGTGACTGAAAAAGGTGGCTCCAATAGTCCCTATCCAGGCTCAGGGCAATAGTACTCTAGGAGGTTTTAAATTTCCATGGGTTAGCACACCTTTCCATGGGGGAACATACCTTGGGGGGGAATTTTCACTGTGGGTAGGATTTCCTTTTGTGTCCACATTTTTTCCTAGGGGTTTCTTCCCTGGGACCAAGTTTGGGAATAATTTTCTTGGAGGGTCCACATTTACCCCTGGGGGCAACCCCCATGGGGGCATATTTGGTTCTGGAATAATTCATTCTCCTGGAGATGCCACCATCCCAATAGGAACTCACTCTTCAGGAACTCCCCAACCCTCCAGTAGTACCAACATATGGGTACCGCAAGGTCCATTTTGGACAGCAGAGACTTCACTTGTTGTTGGGCGCATGCTTGCTTTGGGGAAAAGGCTATTTTTGGAAAGAAAAGCATGAAGTGGGAGAAATAAAACTGGCAGGAAAAGAAACATGTACAAGGTAAATCCGCATGCAAAGGAGGAAATAATGCAAGGTGCACATGGAAGAAGACCTGACCATGCTAGGGTTAGGGTTTTGGTAAACATTGTAATGGTTGTCAAACTCATAGGTGAGTATAAATAAGTACCTAGGAGGTCTAGGTCAAGAGGTTAGTATGAAAAGGAAGATTGGTTTGTGTAGCTAAACATAGATTGTAAGCGATGTAACTTTGGTAAGCTATTGAGCTAGAGGAGAGTCTAGTAACTCGATCCCAAGGGTTAGATCACATGCTGAGGAGCCTGATGCAATCTAGTCAACCTTATAGGGATCGAGGAGCCTGTAATGATTGTAAGACTAGATATTGTATTGTTCGCGACATGATACATTGCAAACACATAATAAAAGAGCTTGAGAGCCAAATCTTTGTGGATGTATCCCAGGAGGGGGTGAACCACAGTATATTATGTGTTATGTGGACTGATAATTGTTTATTCCCTTACTGTTAATGATTAGATATTAGATAAATGAATGAATGACTTAGTTAGAACTGTTGATTTACATGTATGAATTATGGAATAGTTAGAATGGATGAAGGAAATAATAAATGAATAAAGATCGCATAGTAAAATCACAGATCCCCACTCATTTGTAGGCTGCAAGCACCTTAGCATTGTAGCCACCCATAGAACTATCTTGGATGAGACTGCGCAGTACACTCTATGTGTTTTGTTTCCTTCTAGGTTACAAGGAGGGCCGATAGTTTTAGAGGCATTGTTGGAAGCTTGTTCAGATCTGAACCTAGGTCAACCTAAGGAGTAGAAAGAAAGTAGTAACCAGCAAATGGTTCTATTGTCGGTTGGAACATAATGGGATTGAGTGAATGAGATCTACTGAAGAATCGATAAAAGAATGTTATATCTATTGAGGAAGTGCTAAAAGAATGAAAATATAGAAGGGGGTGTTCAGATCGTGGAATCCAATGAAGGCAGAGATCCAAAAATGGTTGAAGACAAAGGAGTTGGAGTTTTCACATAAAGACAAAAGAAACCCTAAAATAACACCACGCAAATATCTGGACAAGTATATATTTAGTGACTTGCATGAAGTATTTTTCTGTGATTTCCCACATCTGTTGCAGGAATGGATATTGAGGTTGAAAGACAACCACACAACAAATCATACCATACAACTAGATTGTAATCTTGTGGAGATCACGCAGTTACAACAAGTTGATAACAAATTCACCCATGCAATAGATTTATGATTAGACAGTATTGTTGCAGGATTTATCACATAATTTTTTGTAGACACTGCGAAGTCTTACATCGCAGTAGAGAAATATTTCCTAAGAGGACCATGAGGAAGGTATATTACGTTGTTGTATACTTCCATAAATATATTACTATATAACAAAGGTGTAATGACTATGGAGTCAGACAACTAAACTTCCCTGCATGCATGGGGGAAGGGGGGAAGCAATGACAAGAGATCGAGAGATGGAGGAAGAGATGACTAAAGGAAATAAGGAGGAGGCCTTGGACCGAATCATTATGGAGGAATACCATATCAAGATGATCCTAGAAACAATTGGAAAGACACGTAGTGGAGAACCCTACCAATACAAGATGAACAATAAGAAGAGAGCCATAGCTATGAGGGAAGACTTGACAAGTGATGAAGAAGAGGTAGAAGATCTCTGGGCTGTGGAGTAGATTGAGGAAATCCTACGTGCAACATATGAAAGAAAGACAAGAGGACCAAGGGAAGTAACATAAGGCATAACTCATATCCATGTTGGTGTCATTGTGGAACCCATAAACCCATGTGCGACCAATACTCTAGAAAGAACACCATCATTTAGACAACCGAATTTTAGTGGAAGGAAGACAATGAGAAGTACATGTACACAAGGAGAAACAACTGGAGGAGCCAGATCAGGAAGCATTAGTCAAGGATATACACTGCATAGAGGTAGTAGTCCAACATAGTTTGCAATGGCAGGACATGATCCTACCATTAGGTTACCAGAATTTAGGGGTGGGGCAAAAAAATACCATGAAAATCACCTGTTTATTTGTGCAAAGATCTGGGAAGAAAAATAGATCACGTATGAGGACACAAAGTTGGAGCAGTTAGTCATCACACTAAGAGACCATGCACTAGACTGGTATATGAGTGTAGATGTAAACAGTCCACTAGGGACAATAAGGACATTAGCAGAGGTAATAAGACTACTGATAAATGAGTTCCACAAGCCCAACTCAGAGGACAAATACATGAATGAGATGATAGAGATAAAACAAAAACTAGGAGAATATGTCTAGGAAATTGACCAGAGATTCAAACATTTAAAAGGGAAATTGAGGTATGCCATGCCTGACAGGCATCATAGGCATTTGTTTGTGAATTATCTATTACCACATCTAAAAGACCCACTCAGACAACATAAATTCTAGACTCAAGTAGAGGCTCTACAGGAAGCCTTACAACTGGAAGAAAACTAGTATCATAAGATAGATCCAACCATAGAGGAACTCAAGGAGGATCTGAAGAATCTAACCTTTCAACTAAATTAGAATAAGGGAAAGGAAAATAGATAATTTGTTTGGTGTACCACATGAAGGACAAAAAGGCACCACAAGAATGAATTCCCAACGTTCGCACAATATATGGCAACAGGAATGACAAATCCCTTGCCAACAAGAGGATCATGGTGTGATATATGTAAAACACAAGCGCATGATCCATATCATTTTCCAATGATGTAGAAGTACTAGAAAGTACCAAAGAATGCATATTGTACGTTTTTCAAGTTAGTAGATCACAATGATAAAGATTGCATAATAATGGATCTAATGAAGGAACGAACTTCAGATACGCATACGGTGCAAGAAAAAATAATGATAGGACAAGATGTACCTTAGTTTAATCAGGTACCACCTCAGTATAACACTGCGTCATTGTAGTATAACAACATGCATCCATAGTACAACACTGCATAGCCATAATATAACCTCACATAGTACAATTAGGCACCCTAGTATAATATGGCATGCGGAGATTATGGTGGCTATAGAGGTGGAGGACAAGGCAGAGGATGATTTGGACAAGGAAGATGTCTAGTAGTGTTCCATAACTGCCAACAACCAGGGAATTATGCAAGGGAATGTCCACTTCCACCTGCAACATGCATGTATTGTCTCACAACAGATCATGATATGGAGGACTGTCTAATATTATTGGGCAAAATTCAGGAAAAGAGAAATCATAAAAATCAGAATGTTCAATGGATTTCTGCAGAAGCGAGGGATGATGGAAAAAATATCAACATAGTTACATGTGGAGGAGATAAAATGGGAGATGACGTAGAAAAACAAGAGCTAGTACAACACCAGTGGGTCAAGAAGAACATTGAGCCACCAAAGCGGTTTGATGCAGGAGAGGAGAAGGAAACCTTCAAGGAGGCAAGACAAGAGTTTATCAAGCAAAATTTTGTGTGTACATCTTTCACAAAAAATACTCAAGACATCCCCACATATGAAATGCCATCAACAATGGAGCACACTGGTGAAGTACACCCTGGATATCAAGTAAGTAATATCTGAAATTTTCTGCAATCCTGTGTTCAGTAATTCAAAGATCCATCATCTGTTACAATCTTACAAAATCTGCTAGATAGATGTAAAACAAACACTAAGGGGAAATTAGAACAAAGAACAATCAATCACCTCCATGCTATAAGGAGGACAAGCAAAGAATTCATATTGAATACCAATATCAAATATTTCAACATGGGAGATGTTATATTGGACCTAGGATCAGAAGTAAATGTCTTACCAAAGAAGACATGGAAATGCATGGGAGAGCCAACGTTAGGCTACTCACTAGTTCAACTGAAGTTAGCAAACCAACACATAGTTCTGCCAATTGGGAGGTTGAAAGGAGTGATAGTATATTTGGATGGAGTGTGGACTAAGGCATACTTTGAAGTCATTGAAATATTGGATGGAAAAACACCATATCATGTGTTGCTTGGATTGGATTGTGTGTTTGATAATCAAGCCATAATTAATCTGAAGATAAGGAAAATGAAATTTGAATCAGGGGAATATCGGTTCATTGCATGCTTGGACCCATCCAAAGCCGAAATATTTGTGGAACTGACCTAGCTAGATTTAGAAGAAATTAACCAACTGTATAGAACCACTGCGCACATTGAAGATTACATTAATCCAACTGCAGATGAGGTAATCAGTTGGAGAAGTATCACCTCATGTGCTTCTGATTCAGATACAAGGCTGGAGAATTGGAAATAATGCCTAGATGAGTTATCTACAAGAAGGTGCGCAAGAATAGACCATGCAGTAAGATGGGTTGGTACATAAATTAGAGAACTTACCAGTTTTCATGGCATAAATGACTTAGAAGAGTTCCTTACAAAATATGAGGAGGAAGTATCATATAATCAGAGGATCTTAGTCCTAGATATCGCACTTAAGGCTACACCTGTAATATGGTGGGGTGCACATAAGGAAAACATACAGGACTGGCATAAATGTAAAATATCATTACGCATCAGATTCGGTGCAGAGCAGAAGAGAAATACAATACAGAGGTATGATGGATAAGGAACACCAGCAGGACACTTGGACAAGTGAAAAATAGTATGGAAGATGACATCACCATAATAATGGCCTCATTAATTCATTCACACCCTAAAAGGAATCCTAGAAAAATGGTTTGTAGACCAGGAACTGCGTAGAGGTACCACTGAATGGGCAGTCTTGCAACAAAATTTCATAGCAACCTTCTCATTTGAAAGTGAGAACCCCATCATTGATTCATCCCTAAAGAAGATGAGAAAATTGATATATATTGATGAACCAGAACTAGAACTCATTACAGAGTATCAACAAAAGAATAGACAAACAATCAAATAATTATTTTCATGCTATCATGTGGAAGAAGAAACACCAAATGAAGACGATTCGCACAATATCCAAATTCCAGCAATAGAAAGAGAAAAAGAGGTGGAAGGACCCTCTCTGGAGTCCACAAAATTTGTTGCACCAATTAAAGTGAAGGTCAATATCGAGATAGTTGATAACCCAAATATGGCCAGTATTGGGGACTATTGGGACAAACAAATAGTGGAGAGGATAACAGAGTTACTGCGCGAGTACATTGACATGTTCCAACAACCTTCACCAAAATGAAAGGTATAGTTGGGGAGCTAGGGGAAATGAAGATACCTCTAAAAACTGAGGCAAGACCAATTAGGTAGATACCCTATAAACTAAACTCAATATACAAGTGAAAAGTAAGAGAAGGAATCGACAGGAGCTGGAAGCAAGGATCATAGAACCAGTAGAAGAATAAGAATGGATAAGACCTATGGAAGTTTAGGAGAACAATCAAGGAGGCATAAGGATATGTGTCAACCTGAGGAATTTGAATGATGCTTGCCTACATGACCCTTTTCCTATCCCTTTTACTGATGAATTTATAGAGAATGTGGGAGGCTGGGAAGCATATTCATTCACAGATGGATTCTCAAGCTACCACCAAATCAAAATATATCCAAAAGATAGGTATAAGACTACCTTTTCCATGAAATGGGGATCCTATCAATACACAGTCATGCCTTTTGGACTGAAGAATGCACCAATAATATTCTCAAGAGTATTCATATCTGCATTCAAAGAATTCATCCATGAGTTTTTAGAAGTGTACATGGATAATTGGACGATATATAGTCCGTTGAATGACCATGTAGAGGTGTTGAGGATAATATTGGAAAGATGCAGGCAATGCGAGATATCCATGAACATTAAGAAATGCATATTTGGGACACCTTTTGGAAATTTATTGGGTTATATAGTATGCAAACATGGTCTAATAGTGGATTCTGCAAAGATTGCAGTAATTGTGAATTTTCCACCACCAAAATCAGTGCTACAATTGAGAGCGACATTGTGACATACATGTTATTACAAAAATTTTATAAAAGGGTATGCACAGATCATTGCACCGATGGAGAAACTACTCAAGAAAGATATTAGATTTCAGTGGGAGGAGGACTGTTAGCAAGGGTTAGACACCTTGAAAGAAAAGATGGTCACAACACCTATACTAGTATTCCCAAATTGGGAAAATACATTTCATGTGCATGTGGATGCATCAACTATAGCACTTGGAGCAATTCTAACGCAGCCAAGAGTAGGGGATTTGGACCATCCTATAGCATTTTCTATCAAAAAACTGTTATAATTGGAACAAAACTACAATACTACATAAAGCGAAGGCCTGGAAATGGTATATGCACTATAAAATTTTAGGCATTATTTACTTGGAAAACATTTTAATATGTTCACATACAATTCTTCCCTCAAGTACCTAGTCAACAAGCTAGTGTTGTGGGGGAGAATATATAGATGGTTATCTCTATTTCAAGAATTTGACTTTCAAGTAATATTCAAACCAAGGAAGTTGAATGTAGGGCCCGATCATTTATCAAGGGTCACTAATGGAGAGGAACCTACAAACTTAATGGACAACTTCCTTGACGTGCGGTTATTCTCAATCTAGGTAGTTGATGAATAATTTGCTGACATTATTGAATATATGAGTATAGGGGCTGCACCACAAGAGTTTAAGACTGTGCATAAGAAAAATCTAGTAGTCAAAGCTACAGACTATCAACTGATTGTAAGACACTTATACAAGATGGGAACATACAACATATTGAGAGGATGTGTACTAGAACACCAAAGGCCTAGAATTTTAGCAGAATCCCATGAAGGAATAGTTGGAGGACATTATGCAGGCAAAGCTACCGCACAAAAGGTATTGTGTGCAGGATTGTGGTGGCAAAAAATTCATAGGGATACAAAGTAATATTGTCAGAGATGTGATGTTTGTCAAAGGGTTGGAAAACCAAACATAAGGGATGAGATGCCCCTAAGGCCACAAGTAACCTTGCAAGTATTCGACAAATGGGAAATAGACTTTGTGGGACCAATTAACCCGGCAACAAAGAGGTCAAGAGCAAGGTATATCATCACTGTGACATAATACCTAATAAGATGGGAAGAAGCAATACCAGTCAAATATTGCAACACAAAAACAACAACACACTTCTTGTCTGAGAAAGTGATCACTAGATTTGGATGTCCAAGTAATTTGATGAGTGAACAAGGTACTCACTTCATCAACAACACTATTAAGGCTATGACTAAGGAGTTTGATGTCTATCATCAGAAGAGTACACCATACCACCCTCAAGTAAATGGAATAGTGGAATCCTTCAATAAGATCCTAGAGAATTCCTTGACAAAGATCTGCAATGTTAACAGGGATGATTGGGATTTGAAAATACTAGTAATACTATGGGCATACATAACTACATGTAAAAATTTGACAGGACAAACACCATTCAGAATGGTGTATGGACATGAAGCAGTGGTACCATTGGAATTTCCTGTACCTAGTCTCTGTGTTGCAACCATTACTAACATGAAAAAATGAGGTGCAGTGGAATAAAGACAAAGTCAGTTCATGGAGATGGAAGAGGATAGGATCTTGGCAGGATTTCACCAGGAAGTACAAAAATCCAGAGACAAAGCTTGGCACGACATACATATCAAGAAGAAATTTTCAAGGAAGGATACTTAGTCTTGCTATATTACAAGAAATTATTTCAACATGAAGGTAAATTTAGAATGCATTAGCTAGAGTGTTATCGGATAAATCGGTGTATGCAGACACTAAATAATCTACCTAGATCCACCTAGATCTAGAACAAAACACGCCAGAACATGACGCTTTCATTAAGTTTTAAATATTGAATTTACTAACTAAAGAGAGATAGGTGACATGCCATTTAAACGCCTCTTCCTCTTGCCATCTCCATCCTAGCTCCATTCCAACTCTCATACAATGATGATACTGCAAAAGAATGCAACCAACCAAAGTGATAGTAATAGCATGAACTCAATATAAACCTATGTATGTGATCAAGGAATCATACAATAAAACACAACAAGTTTTATAGGAAAGAATCATATTATTGTATCATATTAAATGTGAAAGAGAGATTACAACCATGGCCTTGATTTCATAAGGTCCCTTCCAACTGTCCTTCATTCCCCACAAACTTCCACTCCAAGAATTCTAAAAGCATAGATCTGATAATATTCACAATCTATCTTGACAAAGGCAAAACTCAAAGACACTCCAACCAAGATAATGATTCCAAGCCAAATCCAACTTAGCCCTTCTCCATGAGAGCTCCTCTCCTTTTATAAGCTAAAGAGGATAAGGTGAGGAGGTTAGTATGATACCACTAAATCATGAAAGCGAGTAAGATCCAAACCATTTGGATGCCACCTCACAATGGAAGTTTCTCCTTCTAGAAGATTCGAGAAAACGCTCGTTTTTCCCACGTGTAAGCATTCTCACACCTTGCCTATAGAGCAGACTGCAAACTCCTCATGACCTAGATATGATGCAGCCTATGAGAATCAGGCATTCTCACACCCTAGCTATAATGCAGCCTCGGAACTTCTTTTTTTATAAGGTTTTTACAAAGGAAAATTCAACTTATTTTCTCAGAAAAAGTTCTTCTCCCTTCTTTCTTCAGGAACTTAGGCCACTGACCCCTCTGAAGACTATAGATAGGTTTACATCATTAAAAGTAATAGGGATGATGAAAATAATGTGTAACAAAGATCCCCCCAAAGTATGAACTTAGAACATAGTGATAGTTGAAATACTTTGTCAAGTGTGTGTAGGGAACAAGGAACAGTCGGTTGGAAACCTGCCAACAAATAAGGAAATACAGTACAATAATACAACATCACTAAGGTAGGCATTCCCATACTCAGAATACAAATGACTCAGAGCATAAATGTCGACATGCAAAGATCCATGTCAAGTAAGACAAGGGCATGGCCACCAAAAATACACTGTGGATCTATGTGTTAAAGTTTCAAATTTGAACATAGCCACCCGACATACAATGTGGATCTATGCAACAATACACTGAATATACTCCAATGCAACCTAGATCTATCAGAAAATATCCAGAGTCTTCATCTCCGCCACTCTATAGTATGAATCTAACCATGTGAATACATGTGTTGAAGTCGAACATGGTAGAAACCACTTGATTACCGGTCATTAGTGTATACCGTTAACAAGTGCGAGGGAAATCACCATTAATGTCAATGACTCCCAAGGTACACTAGTAAAATCCAACGAATGTGAATAAATGAGTTGAAGTTTAACACTCGGCAGAATCTCCCGATCAAGGGTCAATAATGAAAACCCATTGTCGAAAGCTTCCATTGAGGCATGCAAGTTCCAAGGTACCAATTTGTTTCTAAGTCTAATTCTTAGATAATGAGTTGAAGTCAACAGGAAAAGACTCATCACAGGAGGGCCTTAATGTATCTCACATCAATGACTCACAGGCTGCCTATGTATTAGGGTGAGAGAATGTTTGATTCTCGTAGGCCAACCACACTTAGGGTGCGAACTATTCACAAGCTGCTCTATAGGTAGGGTGCGAACCTGTTTTTAATCTAGGAAAAGAGAAGAAGTATCAAGGGTTCTAGAAGGGAATCTTCTAGAAAATGAGTTGGCATTCATATGGTTGGCATTCTACTAACTTCTTAGATTTGGTGGGATCATCCTCATCCACGTAACCATCTCTCCTTCTCCTATATATTGAAAGGTTTCTCATGGAAAAGGTTAAGCAAGATTGAATGAAGTAGAGGTGGTGGTCTCCCCATCAGCGTGTATTGTCGTCGGTATTGTGTCTCCGAGGCAGAGAGGAGAAAGGGTAAGGTGGCTATTTGGGGGGTCAAATATTTGACCCTTTGGACCATCTTGTTCACTATTGCATGGATGGCTGGGAGCACAGCTCCACACATGGCTCTCTACAACTACTTTTAATACACCATAGAGTGCACAGAGCCTCAGGTCTTCAACTAGTCGAACACAGTTCTCCGCAATATAAAGAGGCAGTTAACGAAATGAAGAAAGGGTGAGTTGAAGCAGTTTGGGTATGGATCACTTTTGGTGTCCTTCTTTCTCAAGAGGTTCCCACTGCTGTGGTTACATGTTGATTGGGGTTTACTGGCTCGAGAGGATCTGAGGATGCTGAGGTGGTGCAACCTCATGGCTTGTCACGTAGTAGGGCCCATAATCAGATACAATGATGCATTTTTTGACTGGTTACGACCCCAGATGCTGATGATCGATGATTATGCCCATGATGGTTTGTATTTCCGAGGAGATTTGGATTTGGCCCTACCTGAGGATGCTCAGTGGGGTGATCCAGGTAAGAAGTACACACATTTTTTTTTTTTTAATGTTTTTGTAAATTTTATCATATGCAATGTTTTTATGTTTGTCCAAGAACTAATCAAAAATATCTTTTTGATGACACAGATGTGTGGCCATATCGACCTTCGAGAATTTCTCCTATTCAATGACGAGGAGAGGCGTCTCTAGTGGTGAGATGGGATGTCGAAGAATACAAGGCAGTCGAGTAGAACTTGGAGGGGTTGACTGTAGACATCCTGGATATTGCCACTGGGGAGATCCCTAGATGTTATCAGCACCATATTGTGGGCGTATCCAAGTCTATTAGTCGACTGCTTCGTAGGGTGGCCCACACGGTTGTGTGCTATCATGAGCGTCATCCACGATGCTATTTTGTAGAAGCCATGGGTTTCATATTTGGAGATTTTGGTCCTTGGACATGAACTTTTTGTAAAAAACTTTTGATCATTATATACATATATACGACTTCTACCGAATTATTTTGTGTTGTGTTAAACATGTGATGTGTGATTGGTTTATAAATGCCCCAAATGTTTGTCTAACACATAGTTAGCTAATGCATCTATCAATGTATTTAGACATCCAAGAATATGTTGATACTCGATATAATCAAAATAAAGTTCCATGAGGCGAATTCGTAAATATACTCGTAATAAAGTAGGACTCTGGATAGTATAGATGTTACTTAACTATAGTACTACTAGCTAAAAATTGAGTTGTATAACCAGTCGGTGGATACCAAGCAAAATAACATCAATCAAAAATTCGATGACGATGCTATATTCTACAATATTATTGGTCGCATGACCGAGGCACACACCTCATAGACTGATAACTCTTTTGTAGGGGCATAAATTGTTCATGCAACAGAAGTAAGGTTCTGAGTACTACGGCTAGCACCATTAGCGAAGCCAATGTGGGGTGGAGAAGACTCTGAAATCTGGAAACGAAGCACAATGCATGATAAGCGGTCGAGGGCAGAGACCAAATAACACAAAAGAATATTTAAAGAAAAAATTATGATACAATAAAACACAAGGATCAGACAGTCAATTGTTTCCCCAGTACAGTCACCAATTTTGTTATTGGATAAATCGGTGTATGAGGACACTAACTGATCTCCCTAGATCCACCTAGATATAGAACAAAACACACCAGAACATGATGCTTTTCTTAAGTTTTAAATATTGAATTTACTAACTAAAGAGAGATAGGTGACATACCATTTAAATGTTGCTTCCTCTCGCCATCGCCATCCTAGCTCCATTCCAACGCTCATACAACGATGAGCTGGAAAAAGAATGCAACCAACCAAAGTGATAGTAATAGCATGAACTCAATATAAACCTATGTATGTGATCAAGGAATCATACAATAAAACACAACAAGCTTTATAGGAAAGAATCATATTACTATAACAAGATTTGTTAGAAACAAATAACAAGATTTGATGTAGGTCAGAGTAACAAGTGATTCAGGACTGACTCAGGGATGGCCGACGTAATAGAAGGCTTAAAGACTACAGAAATGGTTGACGCAACAGAAGGCTTTTTGGGTTGAACGTCATTTTGAACATATTGACGACACGACAATTGTCTTGGAAACACTGACTCAACAACAGGGATCACAGAAAAATTTGTAATATTATAAAGGAGTATGATCAGGAGACAAGTGGATTTTCCAACCTAGACATAAGGTGAGTGAAAGGGTGTCATGTTCAAAAGCAACTCTTCCATGGAATACAGGTTTAGACACATTTCTTTCCCAGTTTTTTCCCCCACCATTTCTGGCAAGTACCTCTTTATTTTTACGCAAGCTTGAGGAGGATAACATATGCTTGTCAATTTAAGCTCATCCTTCGAATGAGTACCTCGAAGTATGTTTATCAAACCCTAAGAAGGAGTGGTTCAGTCCCATATGGGCCTTTCGATGTTTGTTTAACAAGTCCAAAGAAATAAAACTCAGGGGGTTTTCATGTTTAGAGAGTTTGAAAAACACTTAAAGAGAACTTTCTCAGTTATTTTTTCATAAAGTAGTCTGATGAGACTAAAAAAGATATAAACTATTGCTCAACAAATGTTTTCTTCAAATACTTTAATGAGCATGAAAAAAACAAGGTCGCTTGACAATCTTTTCATGTTTAGAGAGTCTGAAAAGAGCTTAAAGGGAACTCCAGTGGGTTCATTTTTCATATAACCTTTATGAGTTCGAAAAGGTGATAAAATTATACTCGGTTACATTCTCATGTATTTATGAGCACGAGAAAGACCAAATACTAAGATTGGTAACTTATTCTCATGTATTTACAAACATGAGAAAGAACAAAGACTAAGCTCGGGATTGTTTTCATTTTTACGCAAGACTTAAAACAAAACAAAACTATGCTTGGACCTGGTTTCATTTTTACACAAGCTTGAACCAGACAAAACTATGCTTGGACCTAGTTTCAGTTTTACACAAGCTTGAACCAGAGGAAACTATGCTTGGACCTGGTTTTATTTTTACACAAGCTCGAACTAGAGGAAACTATGCTTGAGGTAAGTGGTTTCATTTTTACACAAGCTTGAACCATAGAAAACTATGCTTAGACTTCCCAACGCATAACACATGGATGGTTGGTACTTAGCCCCCAGCTTAAGAAGCTAGTAGCTCAACTTCAGCATGAAGTCTAGAGGCTGAGGCAAACGCCCCCCAAGCTTCATTTCATCCAACTGCAAAGGAGAATGAAATGAAGCTTCAAATACTAGACAAAGGACTTGACTCAAATAGAGAGGGGGAAAAACTATTTTATTTTTTAACGAGCTTGGCACAGAAACAAGAACTATTCTCATAACCTTTGTTTCATTTTAACGAGGTTTCCATAGAGACAAAAAAACTATCCTCGTAAGTGGTTTCATTTTTTAATGAGCTTGAAATCAAAAAACCATGCTCAAATACATTTGCTTCATTTTTTAACAAGGTTGCCTCAGAGACGCAAAAACTATCCTCAGAGACTCTCTTCTTGATCATGGATTCCAAGAGGACAATGCTTCTGAATGACACCATGTTAAGGGACAAAACTCAGTCATTGCTTCCTAGAGGTCTTCACTAGAAGGAATAAACACACTCTGGAAGGACACCATGTCGAGGGTCGCGACGGGAGTAAAGAGATCATGCTCTAACAACCCTATCAAAGAGATCACCATGTCAACTACTGGATCTAAGTCATCAGAAGTTGAAACCATGGATGACAATGCCACATAATTGACCTGTGGCAGGGGCGATACCTTCTGCATATAAGAACCATTTACGAAGGAAATCCAATTGGGGTCAATGAATGAAAGTTGATCAACAGTCACAATTCTTCCATCGTGAGAGAAAGATATCACACGAAAAAGAGTGGACACAATAGCTTTCATGGCATAGACATAATCCCGCCCAAAAAGTAAAGCGAAATCCTAGAAATCTTGGACTACCATGACATCAATGAAGACAGCATTCCCTCCCAAAGTTACAGGAAACTGAGGAAGTGTCCCTAAAGTTTGACTAGTTCTTTTGTTAAAATATAACAAATTTTGTGTAACCGGTGCAAGTGGAGGACAACCAAAATCTTGCCAAGCAAAAGAGGACAAAATACTAATGGATGCACCTTCATCTATCAATTTCTGAGGAAAGTCTCGACCAAAAACCTGTACTGTAATCTGGAAAGGATTGTGAGAGGGAAGACGACGTCCAGTTAGCACACCCCAATCAAAATGGATGGCCTCATAACTTGGAGGGGGTTCCATGGGAGAAGGAGGAATATCCCCCAACATGGTAGATTCTATATCAACGAGAAAAACATGTGCAGTATCGGGTTTACTCTCTAGTGGTAGAGTAGGATCGACCGATGACGAGATCAGATCTACCACTTGGGTTGCATTCTCCAGGGGGAGAATGGGATTGACACTTGGAAAAGGATCGACCGCTTGGGTTTCACTCTCTAACAGGAGAGTGGGATCAACCAAGGATGGGATCAGATCGACCACTTGATCAACTGGAAACGGATTGAGCATTCCATCAACTACAGGTGGGTTGAGATAAATCTTGTGATAAGCAGATGGAAGTTGAGGCTGTGAAACAGTCATGTCTTCCAGGAATTTCGAGACTTCTTCCATATGAGGGAAAATATGAGTTAAATGACTCCATTTGCATAACATACATGGGAACTTGGCTCTACTTTTCTTCTTCCCAACTATATCATGACTAGTCGACGGGAAGTCATCAACATGTTGTTTAGAGGCTGACAACATGGGTTGGCGAGGATGTGTAGACCATGCTTCTATAACCTTGGATAGACTAGGGAAATCCTTAAGAAGATGGCTACCCTTACAAAGCCTGCAAGGGTACTTGGGCTTATGAGTTGTTTGGGTGATCTTGACATCATCAACACTCCCAGCATGATTAACAGTAACTGGTTGTTTTCCAACATGTTTGACAGTGGTTGGAAGTTTGGATCCTTGCTTAATTTTCTTCTTCTTCTTATTCACCAGGTTACTAGTTTCAGAACTTTCACTCGATAAAGAAGATGAAATGGAAGGCGACCTTGCAAGCGAAGAAGGCGAAGAAGACCTTACTGGTGAAGAAGGTGAAGGATCAACATGAGGTTGATTTTCTTGGGGGGAAGTGCTTACGATCAAAGCACTTATTGCATTTGAGATTACCTGAGTGGAAAACAACCACACTGGAAATCCAAACATGAGACCTGGAAGGCTCAAAGTAGCAATGTGAGGAGGACCAATGTTTCCATAAGAAGGAAAAAAAAAGGTTCCCCTAGAGAAGGGGTTACTTCATTGGTCATTTCGAGAACTATAGCCATATAAAACAAATCCAACCTAGAGTCTGCTAGGGAAAACAAACAGCACACGAAAAATATCTAGTAAGCAAACAAGCAAACAAAACCTTCTCCCAATGAGCACACTAGTTGGTGATGAAATCCAACGTCGCGGGAACAAAGTAAGAAGGGGTTGATATAGATCAGGTGGAAAAGTTATGTTGACGACCTGCTTAACGAACTTACACCCTGGTGCATGCTCCCACACATAATCATGGATATACCCTCTGAGGAGCCCATGTGAGTTTGGTCAATGTCAATTCCAGGTATCATGAAGACTTTCCCCCCCCGAAAGTCACGTTGTGTAAAGACCCAAAAGAGATAGTCCACTAAGGTTACAAATCACTACAATGATGCCTGGGGAAACAATCTACAGTTTGATCCACGCACAAGGGCAGGGTATCTAGCTCGAAATCAACGTGAAAGGCTTCCACTCATCATTGTGGGCATACCTCTCAAGTGACCCCCATAATACGCGCAACCTCTACACCAAGACCAACAAAGCAAGATGAGTAACTCTGCCTGTCTCAATGAAACCTCGTGATTGACCCTCGTGTTAGAAGGGCTTCTTAGGAAAAAATGTAATAAGTGGGTTTAACCGGTCCCTAACTCAATATTCTATGTTTGTTTGCAACTTTGGAAAATTATCTTTCACACCTATTCCAAAGCCCTACAACTAATCTAATGTAGATTTGCTACCAGAAAAGATAAAAATGTCTAATCAATTTTTATAAGAGATTTATTTTATGGCTGTTGTTACTCAAAAGGAAAATGGTGTGTACAATATGGTGTTTTGATGGACTCGAAAGTTATGCAAAGAGATGAAGATTAAATATTTTCATTTCGATGAAAGCTATGCTACGAGAAGGAGAAGACATTTATCATTCCTATATGCACAATGTACCAAAATCTTAAACTCATCAATATCAAGATTCTCAAGAAATGAGAAAAAGGTATTGTACACCAATGCACGATTCATGGCCCCCCCAGCCATGAGGGGGGAAATAGTTCATAATTTAAGACCAAAAAATGCCAATAATCATGCAATTCCGCTACTTCAAATGCAAGGATGCCCCCAATCCAATATAAAGCAAGAAATTAAATCTTTTTGTTTCAAAAATTTCACTAAAAGCAATAATGAACTTTGTTAAAACAAAGAAACCCAAACTAAAAGTTTTCTTTTAAAGCGAACCATTCAGAAGAAATCTGATCTTTCCCTAAACAATTCTAAAGAAAACACACGCTTTGTAATTGAAAGACACTCAAAGCAAGAGACTAATCCTTCAAAACCAAACAAAGCAAATATGGCTAAAAGAAACTCAAAGAATGTCAAGCAAACTGTAAATAGATCAATATAGGCTCCAAAAGTTCAATTCAACTGATCAAAGAAAAATTGGGCATGAAAAGGACAGAAAGACCTAATCCAAAACTTTTACAAACAAGTTCGCAACCTAATAGTGGGGTACAGTGCGAGAATTAGGGATTCTCGTAGTCTAGATACAGGTAGGGTGCGAGAAGGTTGCACTGAACTGAACAATATGGTGCAAACATCAATGATTCTCGCATGCCACAAAGAGGTACAGTGCGAGAAGGTTTGTAATCAAGAACGTTTTTGGAAAAAGGACAAAACTTTTGAGTGAACTTTCATATCCAGAGAGTTTGTATGGATCTCCCACAGAATCAGAGACCATAAATCAAGCAATCAAAGCAAGGGAAACTAGAGTAACTTGGAAACAATTTGTTCTCCCTAGTGGAGTCACCAATTTTTTTAATGGTTAAATCGGTGTATGCAGACACTAACTGATCTCCCTAGATCCACCTAGATCTAGAACAAAACACACAAGAACATGACACTTTCATTAAGTTTTAAATATTGAATTTACTAACTAAAGAGAGATAGGTGACATACCATTTAAACGCCTCTTCCTCTTTCCATTGCCATACTAGCTCCATTCCAACGCTCATACAATGATGAGTCTACAAAATAACGCAACCAACCAAAGTGATAGTAATAGCATGAACTCAATATAAACCTATGTATGTGATCAAGGAATCATACAATAAAACACAACAAGCTTTATAGGAAAGAATCATATTACTATATCATATTAAATGTGAAAGAGAGATTACAACCATGGTCTTGATGTCGTAAGGTCCCTTCCAACTATCCTTCATTCCCCACACACTTCCACTCCAAGAATTCTAAAAGCATAGATTTGATAATATTCACAATCTATCTTGACAAAAGCAAAACTCAAAGACACTCCAACCAAGCTAATAATTCCAAGCCAAATCCAACTTAGCCCTTCTCCATGAGAGATCCTCTCCTTTTATAAGCTGAAGAGGATAAGGTGAGGAGGTTAGGATGATCCCACTAAATCATGAAAGTGAGTAATATCCAAACCATTCATATGCCACCTCACCATGGAAGTTTTTCCTTCTAGAAGATTCGAGAAAACACTCATTTTTCCCACGTGTAAGCATTCTCACACCCTGCCTATAGAGAAGACTACAAACTCCTCGTGACCTAGCTATGATGCATCTTGTGAGAATTAGGCATTCTCACACCCTATCTATAATGCAGCCTGTGAACTTCCTTTTTTATAAGGTTTTTACAAAGGAAAATGCAACTTCTTTTTTTAGAAAAAATTATTCTCCCTTCTTTCTTCAGGAACTCAGGCCACTGACCCCTCTGAAGACTACAAATAGGTTTACATCATTAACGGTCATAGGGATGATGAAAATAATGTGTAACATAGGGCCATATGAAGTCCATCATGTCACGGGTGGAGGATTTGTAAGGCTAAAGGATCTAGCAGGAATTGAATTGAAGGGAATGATCAATGGGAGTCTACTGAAGTTGTACAAGGATAGTCAACCTCACCAAGTATAAACAAGGACAACATAGTAATTAAATTATGTATATAGTGTACCATAGTAGATACTAGACCTAAAAATGACAAAACCAAACAAGAATAGAAAAAGGAAGAAAAAAAAATATAAAAATACAAGCGACATAAAATACAAAAACATAGAAAAAAATGTGCGTGGGAGATTTTGCGCCAGATATTAGAATACATCGCACAATAAAAAGTAAACTTGGCGCAAATGTACACAAAAAGTGAAAAATGACCCTGAAAAGGTCTATAAAAGGCGAAAAGGGCACAATTATTCAACACTAAGCGAATTTTGAGATCCGAGCGATTAGAAAAATTTGTGCCCTAATTTCAGAATCATCACCATAGTCAGACAAGCTTATGATAGTCGTGTAGGATGGCTCCACCAAAGCCGGGGTCCTCAGGCTATTTTATCCAGGTCACTTGACAAGGTCATAGGCACAAGGAAGGGATACAACCCGAGCCCATAATTGAGCTCAAGGACGTGACCACCTCGAAGCTAGAGTCTAGTAGCTCGACATGGGTTGAAGAAGAGCTTGCCACAATGCAATGACGAGAGGTAAGGTAGAGCACTGGGTCCGAGAACGAGGTTTCAAACCCTAACCTAGAGGAGCTTACAAGACTGACAGACATAGAGGAACCAAGACTGTCCCAGTCATGAGAAGAAGTCCATGTTGAGGAAATAGAAGATCGACTAGATTCACCTAGGGAGAAGGAGGGCACAAAATCCATCAAGGTAGGCACATCCATGGTGGGGAAAAAAACAAATACCCCCGACAGTCTAGAAATATCATTACCATTTATTCTAGACCATGATGTGCATGACACAGAAAAATTCCCGGAGTTGGCTGAAGACAGCTACTTGATCAACACAGGGGATATTGTACCCCCAAGAAGGCCAGTATTAGAGCCCGCGCAATGGATTATGGGGCTATACAACTCTAACATCATGCATATTCTAGACATTCCACACTTCGGTCGAGGCAAAAATGTCGGCCTCTGTGTCAAGAAATTAGTGGCCAAGGTCCATAGGGGCATCCTGTGGATGGAGAGACCCATAAAAATAGACGTGTCACTCATTGCCAAAATTACAATATATCCCATAGTCGGTGTGCAGCCAAAATATTTTTTGGAAAACAAGGTGTGCGAGAAGGAACTAGCAGAGTAGGTGAAGGCATAGTTCAACATGATGCAGGGGAGTAGAGGTATCGTTATAAAAATGTCAATGATGACATGACGAGTTTCACCAACAAAATATTCACATGCAATATTCTAAGGAAGTTTCACCAAGAGGAATCCCCTGCAGGTGTAATCCCAATGGCAACGCAATGCAGAAAAGGGAAGATGTTTAGTTGGGTGCCATATTTGTTGACCTAGTTCCTACTGGACTGTCGCGATGCGTAGGATAATGGAACTGAGTTCCATTAATCTTGGCTGATGATATTGGTCACTCTCATAGAGTGGCATGAACCCAAGTACACCACATTCATCAACAGGTCAGGGAAGTGCTACGAAACTAGGTACAAGTCCCTCTGACAGGCGAAGGACAACAAAACATAGCAGACAAACAACAAAATGTTTTCCATGTTTCTAGAAGACATTCAACAATGCACTGCTAACACATGGCACATCCCAAAAGAGTTTGTGCAAGAAACAGAGGGCATTTCCAAGTTCAAGGCATCACTACACCATACATGGATCCAAGCTACGAGGGATCCCAAGCGAGCACAACTAAAAATGCAGTACTGTGTGATCGAGGAGGAGGTGGAGTGGATCATCAAAGATTGTCCCACGTAGTGGAAACAACCAATAAAAAAACCCACCACTAAGATAGGTACGACACAACCTACTTAGCCTAAATACACAACTGAGGCATGCTCGCCATCACGAATAGGGAGTCTGGCTAGTAATACTCAGAAAACAACAACACACACAATGCCAAGTGGGAGAGTAATCCTAAAAAAACCAAGGAGAATTCCCATAACAGTGCGAATAGGAAGCCAACCACAAGATGAGACAAAGAATCCAACAGCAGGAAACAATCCTAGGTATAACCAGTGGGGCACAACCCTCACAATAAAAAAAAAGAGGTCGCACAAAGAAAATATGTACACACAAAAGAAAATATGACACAAAGAACCCGTACATCACCCTCACATGGGATGATGTAGAGATTATCGCGGACAAGGTCCAAGATAGGAGTGAGAAAGCAGTCAAAACAACAGAGGAAAAAAGAGAATAGATCATGATTAAGTTAGTATAAGTCAATGAGAACATACAACAGCTTTTGGGCCACACATAATCTTAGGCCACCGTGCAATAGTAAAAGGTAGTACCGAGGCCACTTGGGTAGAAGTAGGATGAAGAGACATTACAATTTGTCACCTATATCAGTGACACATTTACCGTCACACGCGAGATGATCAAGCTTGATTCTAAAACAACATAGACACCACCATAGGAGGTCGAATAGATGGACCTAATAATGACACATATACCCATGAAAGTTCTCTAAAGGATACAAGCGAGTGTCATGCAAGAAGTGTAGTCTAGGGCCCGCATAGATGCCACCAACCTAGAAGTGAGAAAAGGAGTCACAAAAATGATACAAATTACATGTGACCAACTGACTGCGGAGAAAGAAGAATGAAAATATCGGGCAGACAGGATTGAGCAAGGAGTTATTACATCCTATGAAATAATCCCAAAAAATGTGCAAATAATAGAGCCCAACACAACGTAGAATATTGATCACATTGTGCAAAAAATTGATCAATATCGACATGAGATCGAAAACCTCAAAGAAAAACTCATCCCTATGAATCCCCCGAAGGTAAAATAATAAAGGAGACAAGAAGTTGCAAGAAAAGTAGACAAAATGAAAAGACAAATAAACACAACTATGGACTTGTTTGACAGGGTAGCACAGCTGTGGACCTCATTGAAGGAAGATGAACAGGTCCAGCAGTGAGACCAGGAAGAAGGAAAGATAGACACAACCATCTAGGACCTCAAGCAGAGGCAAAAAACAATGAGTATCACCGCGCATCTCAAGGGAACACAAGACATGAAAAAGATGCAAACAGAGATGATAGCAGTGCAGGCGTATAAGTAGTAAAGATAGGCGCATATGGAACCTATTAAATACTAATATGTGCGGCTGATCACGCAATTTGAGGAGGAAAAGGGTAACATGGAGAAAGAACATGCAGAGTGCGCAACAATAATCCAGGAGGAGATCACAACGCAAGCAGAAGAAATGCTCACTGAAAAGGCCGCATAGCTCCAAAAACAAGGAAGGGAACTTGTAGAAGTTCCACAGTATGGCAGTGGCTGTCGAGGGAGCACACAAAGCCTAGGTTTCTCGGGACAAGCCACATGTCAGTGTTGGGGGCATGTTGGGCTCAGGCCCATTTTGGGGAATTGGCTATTTTTGGAAAGATAAGCACAAAGTGGAAGAAAGATAGTTGGTAGGAAAAGAAAAATGTACAAGGTAAATCCACATGCAAAAGAGGAAAGCATGCAAGGCGCACATGCAAGAATACCTAACCATGCTAGGGTTAGGGTTTTGGTAAACATTGTAGCAGTTTTCAAACTGATAGGTGAGTACAAATAAGTACCTAGGAGGTCTAGGTCAGAGGCTAGTATGAAAAGGAAGACTATTTCATCTAGCTAAACAAAAATTGTAAGAGCTATAACTTTCGTAATTTGTTGAGCTATAGGAGACACAATCAACTCAATCCCAAGGATTAGATCACATGCTAAAGAGCCTGGTGCGATACCGTCATCCTTACAGGGATCGAGGATCCTGTAATGATTGTAAGACCAGAGACTATAGTATGCATGGTACGATACATTGGAGAACCATAATAAAAGAGATTGAGAGACAAATATTTGTGGATATAGCCTAGGAGGGGGTGAACCATGGTGGATAATGTGTTATGTGGATTGATAATTGTTTATTCATTTACTGTCAATGATTAGCTATTAGATAAATGCATGAATAAATTAGTTATAACTATTGATTTGCATGTATGAATGATGGAATAGTTAGAATGGATGAAGGAAATAATAAATGAATGAAGGTCACAGAGTACAATCACATATCCCTACTCATTCCTAGGCTACAAGCACCTGAGCGTTGCAACCACCCATAGAACTATCTCGGGTGAGACTGTGTAGTACACTCTGTGTGTTGTGTTTCCTTTTGGGTTACCAAGAGGGTCGATAATTTTAGAGGCTTTGTTGGAAGCTTGTTCATATATGAACCTGGGTCAACCTAAGGAGTAGAAGGAGAGTAGTAACCAGCACATCCCTCCTATTATTCATTTACATCATCACCTTTCCTTACAATGCTAGACTTACCATATTTTTCTCGATTAACAGATGACCCTATATCTCATCACCCGTCATGGTCGACGATGTTGTCCAACCTACCTTCCTATATCCCAAAGTTAGACAGATGGATGATAGAGTGAGGCTACATATTTTCCAGAAATCCCTGACTGGAGCTGCCAAAAAATGGTACATTGAATTAAAAGGAAGTTCCTTTAAAATATTCAATGACTTGGCAATGGAGTTCCTTACGCACTAATAGTTACCCATTAGGTATGAAATAGGAATGAAGATCTTGAATTCACTCTGACAGGAAAATGCCACTCACATTTATGATCATATTCATGAGTGGCATAAGAGATGAAGAATGTTCAAGACCCAAATTCCAGATGAGCTCTTCATGGAGTGGTTCACTAAATCCCTCCTTCCACTGATTTCCAGGGATGTATCTATGGTTGGGGTGGCTATAGAGGAGAAAGATATTATGCATTCCCAACAATTAGAATTGTGCTACTCTCAGTCAGGTACTCTATATGAAATTATTCTAAATGCTCCTCGGTTGTCGACAAACCCCAGGAATGCCAACCCAGGACCCAATGTCGATGGTGTGGTTGGTTATGTTTCTCATGTGTATCTTCACTAGTTAGCTGACGAAATGGGTCATATGTTGATTACATCACACTCGTCATCTTATGGCACCAATGCTCAAATTTTTGCAACTGTTGAAATCCTCTCTTAAACCTCCGAGGTGAATTTCGTGCATTCCACACAACCAAAGAATCCTCAACAACCTAGAGGCAAGAAGAAACCAAAAAAGAAAAAGAAAAAGAATTCCAACAATGAGAAGGGTCTTCCTCTACCCAAAACACCCATGAGGGAAGCATTAAGAAAAGAAGAAAAGTTAGTTTCCCTACATGATTTGTGTGGAATACCACCCTAATCACCAGTGCCCTTGGAATGATGAGGTCAATAGATTCTTGTCACAAAAGAGGGCTCCATAACATCTTGCTATCTTAACCCATCCTTCCCCCCCTCAACCTCAAAACATGGTTTCCACAAATCTTGTCACTCCGCAAGGGGGCATGATAGGTACCCCTAACCAAGAGGGATATTCCTCGAATGATGTCATTTTCATGTGTGACCAAACGATCAATTTGAAAACGCGAGCCAAGAATTACGACATTCTTGAGCCTTCTCATGTTGCATTAGAAGCAACATCTTATTTCCCACCTGGTGGCCCTCTTCAAATTGAGAAGCCATCTTTTGATGCACTACTTCACCCCTTGAAGGAAGTGATTTGGTGCATGACATATAATCCCAACACTCAGGCTTCCCAAAATTAAAGTATTGTTGAATACTTGGCCTAGGAACCTTGTGCCATGAGGACGCTTGAATTCCTCCAAAGCTTCCCCACATAGCATAAATATTGTTTTTTTGCCATGGGAGGGGTTGATCCCTCAAAGTTGAGTTTGATAACCTTTGATACCATTAAGGTTACTCACATGCTCTCCCATTAGGTTTCCTTTCATGTTATAGTGATATCGTTGGGGAAAAACAACTACCAAATAGTTGTGGATGAAGGATCCTCTACTTGCATCATGTCCATTTCTTTTTGGAAGTACCTTGGCTTTCCTAAGCTCAACATGCCTACAACACTATTAAAAGAATTTGATGGACATGTATTTTAAACTCATGGAATAATCACCACCTTACCCATTGATTTAGGTGGACAGACTGTCTCTATGGCAGTAGAGGTCATCGAGGAACCTCTTGAGTACAATTTGTTACTCGGACGTACTTGGTTCTATGAGATGATTGCATTTGCCTCATCGGTATTTAGAGTCATATGCTTCCCTCACCAAGGGAAAATTGTCACAATTGATTAGATTGGGTTCTTTACCCCGAAACTTGGATCCAGTGCAGGGTCAAATGTACCCTTTTTCAGTGATACCATGCAGTCTTTTGTCAAGATCGGTGCGGGTATGTTCAAAGATACTTCGCTAATGGGAATTTTTCTTTTTCCCCTGCCATCTCCCAATACACACATAACTACTATCAACATGATTTCATCATTTACCAGTGGATCCCTCAGGTATTTTTATCCTACCTCTTCATGAGGATATTGATAAATATGGAACATCAATGTTGCTCACCTTGGTAGAGATTTCCTCCTCCTCATACCATTCGCCAACTTCAAAATTTGCAAGGGAAGGTAATTTTTTTGCGTCAATTCATTTCCAATTAGACCAAGATCAAAAAAGGTTTTACGTTATTTTTGAAGAAAGATGTACCTTTCATGTTGGAAGACCAAGCACAATGGTCATTTGAAACCTTGAAGAAGGCCTTGATGTTGACTCCCCTATTGATCCCTCCTGATTATACTCAAGATTTCTTGCTCTATATCGCAGCCTTTGAATCCACCATTGGCATTGCGTTCATCCAAGAAGATGGTGCACAATGAGAGCACATCATTTACTATCTTATCAAGGGACTTGTCAGTCCTGAGCTTCGGTACTCTCATGTAGATAAGTTGGCCTTAGAAACAATTTAGTTTTCTAACGATTATGCCATTACATCTTCTTGTGAAAAACCATTGTAGTTTTTTATGCCCACCCAATGCAACACATTCTTAGTTTTCATATCATTGGGGGAAAGTAATCAAAGTGGATTGTAATCCTATAAGAGTTCGAATTGGAATTTACTTCATCCAAGTCTAAGAAATCCTTGGCTTTCATAGATTTGATGTCTGAACTTCCCTGAGATGATGAGGAACCAATGGTTAATGAATATTTCCCCAATGAGTTCTTGTTCCTTATTGACTCATCTGATCCTTGGTATGGATATGTATTGGTGTACCTCCAGACTCAATGTTTCCTTCTTTAGCTTTCTTGTGATGAACGTTGACGCATAAGGCATTAGGATAGACACTACCTTATTGTAGATGACACCTTGTATTTTTGGGGAGTTGATTTGATTCTGCATCACTACCTTATCCTTGAGGAAGCTCAAAGAGTTTTGAATGACTTCCATGTGGGGGCATGTGGTGGTCATCTCTCTAGGGCCAATGTGCAAAAAATACTATGCACTGGCTATTGCTGGACCACGATATTTGAAGACTGTACGAATGTAGTTCAATGATGTCATTCTTATCAAATATTTAGTCATAAGATGTGTGATTAGCCTTTCCCCCTACATCCTGTGGTGACCGTCGACTCCTTTTCTAAGTGGGTCATTGGTTTCACGACATACAATCCTATCTTCGCTAATGGTCATGGCTACATCATTGTGGTTGTTGACTACTTCACTAAATCGGATGATGTTTTTCCTACCTTTTCTAATGACGACACCACCACTGTTATTTTCATATTCAATCATATAATTTCAAGGTTCGGTGTTCTAATGACCATAGTGATGGATCATGGGTTTGATTTTCGTAATAAGATGATCTCTGAATTAGCTGTATGGTTGGGTTTTTGTCATGAGAACTTGACACCCTATTACCCTTATCCTAATGGTTAAGTAGAAGCCATCAATCATTCCCTCGAGAAAATGATCTAGAAGATGTTAGGGAAACACAAGAAAAATGGGCACCTTATGCTCTTTTCAACATTATGGGCTTACTGTACCTCTGCCAAAACTACCACTAGATTGATCTCGTACCCTTTCCAAAACTACCAATTGAATGTGAAATATCGTCATTAAATCTTTTCGTAACCCGCTTTATCACCAACGTCATGACATTACTTTGGCCAATGAAGCACATAAGAAGTGTGTCAAAGCTCAGTATGAAAAATTGGTCCATCCTCGTGTTTTTATGGAGGGTAACTTAGTGTTGGTTTATGACCAGGACCATGACACATTGGGAGTAGGTACATTTGAACCCCTTTGACATGGTCCTTACATTGTTAAAACTGTCTTGAAGAGAGGGTCCTATGAGCTCATGGACTGTGATGGGAATCCTCTTTTGGATCCTTGTAATGGGCTCTACCTAAAGAATTATTATGCTTATGCCATCTGGCCGAATGATGCTTTGTATCTAGGCATGTTTTGTTTTGTTTCGAAGTGGTGTGTTTTTATTTATACGTGTATGTTAGTTGTCTCGGTTAGCTACTTATCATGCTTTATGCTTGATTTGTAGATGTCATCCTCCTCCTCCATCTATGTGGGTTATGATGACGGTTCCAGCCATAGTACCCAAAACATTTTGTTCATCGCTTGGGTGATCTTTACACCCACTCATGAGCTTGTGAGTTTAGAAGGTGTCTACCTTGGGCCTGCAACTAATAATATTGCACAATATAGTGTCATCATTGAACTATTTTTTGAAGCATTGTCCCTTGGCATTCTTCATCTAGTTGTTAGATTGGACTCTTAACTTGTGGTCTCATAGTTGAATCGTACATATAACGTCATACATCTTGAACTTGTGCGTAAGTATTTGAGGGTGCATCTTCTTGAACGTTATTTTGAGAATATCGACTATTTCCATGTCCCAAGAAGGTTTAATGTGTTGGATGATTCATTAGCTAACTACATGTTAGATTGACATTTGTTCATTAAAATTAAGTCTTTAAACATGCATGTACATACAACATGGGGTCATAGTCACATTGTTTATACAACCATAGGTAGAAACCGAAACAAAACATATATAAGTAAAGTGTGGTTACATCCTTCCAAAAAAGTGGTGCATAAAAAAAATTGGGGTTCTATTGGCCTCTTGATACATAAATGTGTCGACCAACTAATATATGTGTCTAGTACAAAAAGAGGGGTTACATTGTCTACTAAATCCTCGCATTGATGGTAGCACAAAACAACCCTATCCACCTTCTGGAGAAGTGATGGTAGCACAAAATAGCCCAAGCCACCTTTCCGAGAAGTTGACAAAAGGGGAGGGAAACACCCTCAGCTTGTCGTTGCATGAGTGCAAGCACATCTCGATCTAGTGTGGGGGGGAATCCCATGGTCATACCCCCTAGGTTTTGCCAGACATGATGTAGTGCTTCACTGCTACCATCTCCTTACCCTCTTGATGACTCATCGTCACTACTATGGCAAGGATCTTGGCCCCACCCTTCTAGACGTTCTGATCCTACATCTGCAAAATTTGAAACTATGTTAGTATGCACCTACAAAAAAATTGCATATGTGAAATACCAAAAAAAAATTGAAATATGAAAAAACTCCATAAACACATTTACTTGTAGGGCCCCATGCATTGCCTAGGGGCAGTAGAAACTCTGGATCATGGTGGAATTACACTCCAGCATATGGAAAATCCTTGTTGTTCACAATCTAACAACGCCACTAGCTGGTGAACCCAATCCCATAATGAAATTGATGTTGTCCTCTTGGTAACCTTGCCATGTAATCGACCCAATAGGTCATCTATGGATCTCTGGGCATTGGCTCACCCATCACCATCCACGACCTCAAATGAGACACCTACTCTAGAAATATATTTATCAAGAGGGATCCATACAAAAATTGCTTATGTTTCCCTCTCTTACAATGGGTTAATTGGTTCTTTATGTTTGCAAGGACCCCTCACACTAGTCAAAGACCGTAGGATATAAACACATTAGGGTAACTTGAATGTTGATATTCAATGCCAAATGAGAAACACTCAATCCTAAGGCCCGAGTGATGTAGAACAAGATGGTCTTAAGTGGCATGTATACTATATCCTGAATGGGTACTTGGACACTTATATTATGCACACCAACCTAACATAATTCCTCAATGAAACCCGTGACCAACCACACATCTAGCCTTGGTGAGTAATCCACTCACCATGGTAATCCTCTATAGGATAACCTAGTGCAAAAATAGATGTCATATATGTCCACCTACAACACCTTCCCATGGATAATGAAACAATCCTGGTCAGGCTCCCAATACCGAACCAGTGTATCTAGTAGGTACTCGTGAGAGCCAAGCAGTGGAAAACAAAAAAACTTAAGGATCCCACACTACTAGAGGGCTTCCAAATTTATATTATCCCCCTAGCTTTCATAATCGTTAGCCTCATGTTGCTTTTCCTTTCATTCAATCATTTTTACCTAGTTGTCTACATTCAATAAACAAGGAAAACATAAACAAATCAGTCCAAAGATTCATATAGTCTAATCATCATAACACTCCTTCATGAGCACATGGTCAGCTGACCCAAAGAATTTTTCCTTGGCCTCGTCGACCACCCTTAGGGCATCAGACGAGACCTTGCATGACACCCTTAGGTTATCATGTGAGGCCCCACTCGACAATCCAAAGGAGTCATGTGAGGCTTCCCTAAGATCGGATCGACCGAGTTTCCTGTAGGCTTATAAGTCGCACATTTTCTCCCAAAAACCCGAAATAACCAAACCAAAAATGAACAAGGGTTGTGAATTACCTGGATCAATATTTCTCATTGAATGGTCGAAGATATCTCCACATTAAGCTCACAACCTGCTCTTGGATGAGGGATTCGTCCTCAATCTCTCCACACTCCGCTCTTTCCAAGTTAAGAATGAAGTTTTACCATGGTGATTTTTCCTTTTATAGTTTTTTGGGAAATAAAATATTCATTTTTTACCATGAGACCAAGAAAGTGGTTTTTTATTTTATTTTGAGCTCATTTTGTTTTAATTCCATTTTTACTTTAATTGAATTTGGAATCTAGTTTACATATGCTTGACAAAATTCTAAGGAATTCTTTACGAAGATGGAAATGTCCACTACACTTGAGGTATATATTCCTAAACTGGCATATAGGGATAGGTTTCTCTCTACATTTTCCACTTTGCATTATTAATCATCCATATTACAAGCGTTATGCCTTAGGTTTGAACCTAGTTGGTTATGACTTTAGCCACTTCTTTTGCATGTTTTAACTAGTCTAATAGTGCCTACCCTTCATGGGTGCCATAGTTAGCACCCGAATTTCCATTTAGTGCCCATGTTGCATTTTCCTGTAGGCCCTGGAGCCCTCCTTTAGCCCCACCATGACTTGAAGATTAAGCCTCATTTTCCTCTATTCGTCTATATTCTGGCCACATCTGGTGGGGGTTCCTGAATATTTAACTTGTTTCCTAATAGTCACCTATGCATTTTATACTCGCTTCATGTTTCCCTTCGTTGTGTTGGTGTTTTCCCATATCCCTCTTACCGTTATGGAGTAGCCTTGGCCATCCACCTCTTGCATTATTTGGCCTCCATTTTACATCCACCTACCTAGGGAGAGAACAACTACTAAGAGTGCATATCACTTGCCAAAACCATTTGCATTTCTCATTGCTTAGGTCAGTTCCATGCACTTGGAACATAGGAGCATGTTGTTAATTCACTCATTCTCTCTCTCTGAGTATATGTTTTTCTCTTTTTCAGACTCGTAAAAGGACATGAAAAAGGCACCATTCATACTTTCATCATTATTTCATGCTCGTTAAACCATGAAGGATACTAAAAAAAAAAGTGGGGTTTTTTTCACCGTTGATCTATTCTCAAAATGGCAGCATTAGTTGAGTCTCCCTTGAACATGGCACCTGTTCGAGTCCTCATCATATAGTTTGGTTTTACCTTGCCTAAGAGCCATCCCAGTAATATGAGTCATAGATACTCCTTCGATTGATTACTCTTCCAGTCATCATGGAGAGTGTTTCAATGCCTCTTACGTTTTTGCACTATATTTATTAAGCTCTTGTGTCTCACTTCCAAGTCACCAGTGTGTCATGCTATATGTTCAAAGGAAGTTTAAGCTTGATTTGACCATCTATTATTTTGTTGATTTTTCGAGTCGGCCATCCCTGTGAAAGTTTTACTTAGTGATACTCTTTCTTCACATCATCTCTCAGTGTATTTTTTGTGTCAATTGATGGGAGATATATTAAGGCCCTCCTTTCACAGATCTCTTCCTATCGAGTTGAAAAAATTATCTAGGAAAGGGATCTAGAAACTAGCTAGTACTTAGGAGCTTGCAGCCCTTACTGGAAATCCTCCTCATGATCGACAATGGTTTTACACCATTTACTCTTTATCGATTGATTCTATGAGTGATAGACACCATATCATCTATTCACACTCACTATATTGTACTAGGTACCTTGGGGTCCATCTTCATCATCTGTGGGTCCCCTCACGTCTGTTAATGATATACATCAATGACCTGTAATCATACGATTTCTAAAATTCTTGAGATCAACTCATTTATTTGCATGTTGTTGATTTGTACCATCTGGGTTTGGGAAAAATACCTTAGGATTGGGGCCATATCGTTCCTTTACAACATCCCCTCCCAAGTTGCAGTGGAGTATATCACTTGTATATGAAGACTTTGGGGGCACTCTCCTCAATTCTTGTTGTCTTCTTGACATCTATATGTTGTATCATAGATCCACATTGTATTTTTTGGTGGATATGATTCAGTTCATGAAGTATATATACATTGTATTGTATCGTGGATATGGTCTTATTGATGACATGGATCCATTGTGTAGTCTTTCGTGGCCATGGTCTAGCATTTCATATCATGGATCCGTAGTGTATTGTTTGGTGGCCATGCTCATTCATTGTC
>JZKD02S1155734.1:653760-669043 GCA_000966675.3 Picea glauca
AACTATTATACTATTGTTCATTGCTCATTGGATATAATTGAATGGTTTAAGTATAAGTTGAAAAAGGTTTTTAAATTGTACTTGATACTGATTCACCCCCCTCTCAGTATCAACATAGGGTTTTGGACATTCCTGTTCATTGTAAAAATTCCTTCATAGCATCATTTTAATCATCTACTTTCAAATGAGCACAGTCATCACATCTCTTCTGAGAGATAAGCTGCCACCATTCTAGCAAGCTTGTTTTTTGCTGCATTTTATAGTTTCATCTTATTTCCTTATTGAATATAAAACTGGTTTTAATGTATATTTGTTATTTTGTATTAAGAATATTTTAATAATTTGTATTCATTTTGTTCTACTCATAAAATCCATATCATCGTCCCCCATGATTTTTTGTCGAGCTCGACGCAGTCGACCTTGCAAAGGCTCGATTGGTTCGAGTTCCAACTTCTTGTAACTAGATCTTGTTGGGGACATGAACGAAGAAAAATAAATGAAGATCATATCGCTCTAATACCACTGATCCAGATTTATGAGTGGAACAAAATGAATAATATATTGAATACAATAAAACAGAGATAATAAGAACAACAACAAATATACAGTGAACAATAACTTTAATGAATAAAGAAAATAGGCTGAAACTGCAAAACTACAGAACTGAAAACAACTTGCTTGAACTCATGGATGCCAAAACCCTAGACATCCAAAAACCTAACCCTAGAAGATGAAATGCCAAAAGTTATGTGGGCCCCGATGGGTAAGTTGGTACCTCAACTTCTCAGGGTTGTAATGTTTGCATACAACCTCCATTTTAGGCGTGTGATAGCCCATTGGAAATGTGTTTTTGATAAATACACATTATTGCATCAAACTCTAAATCTTTCTACAGTTTTACTGTGGCAAGAAAAAAACAAATTGTTTAGGGCCCCAAAATAGCCCTGG
Source organism: Picea glauca (assembly GCA_000966675.3). Taxonomy (NCBI): domain Eukaryota; kingdom Viridiplantae; phylum Streptophyta; class Pinopsida; order Pinales; family Pinaceae; genus Picea; species Picea glauca. The sequence goes on from JZKD02S1155734.1 coordinate 654,709, forward strand.
AAGTACATAAAGATGTATTGACATGAAATATTCCAAAATAATCCAGTTGGATTAGGTGGGAGGCCACCAATATCCACTTGGAAGTTGTGTAGGGATTTGGGATAGCCCTGGAAGTGCAGAACCCACAATTAAAAATAAATTTCATCATTACAGACAAACGTGTTGAACTAAAAACTGTCAAGAGGAGCTAGTTGGAATATGTGGGTGGCCACCAATATCCACCTGGACAAAAAACCCCATGATTACGATAAGTAACAAAGATCAAATTTTCATTGGTAATTTTTGTAGTAAATTATTTTATTGTTTGGGTACTCAATTGACTCATATCTCAGCTTACCATGCTCAACCAAACGGGTAAACTAAGGTTGTGAAAAAATATCAGGAAGGTTATCTTAGTTTATTTGCATCTAATAAGTGAACATAATGGTTCTCGGGATTTCCCTTGGAAAAATGATGGCACAATACTTCCTTCTATACTTCATTAAAATTTTCCCCATTTATGGAACTTTATGGGTATCATCCTCCATCCATCACATCATGTTGGCACCCAAAGTTTAGGGTCCTAGTTTTTTCAGTTGCACATGAAACCAAAAAGATGCCCATTAGAAGCAAGAAAGGAATCCCAGAGATATCTTCTGGATTGATTGTTGCTAGAAGTAGATAAAGACATGGGGCAGCCATAATATGAGTTGGACAGACAGGTAATATTTCCCCTAGTGCAAAGAACTTACATGGAGCCCTGGAAAGTACCATAAGTGTGTGAGGTCGTTATAGAGAGAGACAACACTCCCCAGAAGAAAAAGATATAAAAGAGAGCTCTCGGCTCAGAAAATGGGTTGGCTAGTTTTTTGAATGCATCAACCCCAGAGCTCTAAGTTAGCTTATTGTAATATTGTGTTGTATGGAGAAGTCTCTGATGTCTTTTATTTGTCTGATTCTTAAAGCTTAGCGCAAGGTGCATACTATTGTATTCCCGTTATTTATGTAGTAATGAGATGAAGTCTTATGGTTGTTCAACTCAGTTATTTAGTACAATGTATATCTATAATATGATGGAATACATTCATTAATAAAGATATGACAATTATGTTATATTTTGTGTCTATTATGAATGAGTAGCACATGTATGTGTAATGTTTTAATTCTTAGTCCTTGTTAGATTATTAGTTATGAGTTACATGGATGTCATTCACAACACTATGTCATATGTTTAATCCTTTATCCCCGACACAAGACCTTATGGTCTCTGTGATCCTTGCTTTGCACACGCTTTGGATGAACATTGGCTCTCAAACCCCCCAATGTTAAGAAGATCAATGCATGCACAAGTGTGGAATGAAACAACGACACTGCACAATGCCGACAAATGGTTCCATTGTCGGGACCTGAAGTCTTGTTGAGATTGATGGAGGAAAAGATAAATGTGGTGGCATCCTTCTAAGGAGAAGATTCAAGACTGGATAGAAGCGAAGGAGGACAAGTTTTCCCTATGAGTGATGAAAGGATTGTGGGTGAATGCGAAAAAATGGAAAGGTAGATATCTTTACTCCGATATGCATGAACTCTTTTTCACAGAATTTCCATGTTTGTTGCATGAGTGGTTAAAAAGACAAATGGAAGTTAATTCGACTATGTTACCATCAGAGCCAATAGTATGGGATCAATCCAAGCTTAATAGTCTAAAGGAACTAGATAACAAGTGGACTCGAGCTATCAGTTTTTGGTTTGCTTGAGGAAAGGAAGGCTACATTATTGACTTTTCTACGAATATAGTGAGTCATTCAATGAGGCTAAAAGAAAGTTTGAAGAAGGTCCAAGAAATAAGATGTTAGAATAAATTTCCATTTCGATCAAGATATTGTTCATAGAAAAAATAATGATGTGCATGGAGCTTGGTCCATGAAGTTGTTGAGATGAGGTGAGGACTAGAATGGACCTAGAAGAAAAGAGTAGAAAAAGAGTGGAAAGATATGCAAGAAGAGTTGAGCTAAGAGAGAAAGTTGAGCTGAGGAGTAGAGAAGATTTAGTTGAGGGTGCACAACAAGATGTCGAGCCTAGAATGAAGAGGAAGCTCACACCAGGAAGTCATGTAGGAGAGAATGTTGTGCCAAAGTGGAGCATAGGTGAGGATAGGCTTGCGAAGAGGCTTGGAGTCAAAGATACCAGTAGGTAGTGAGAGCCTAGGTGACGAAGCCCATACCCTTTGGATGTTGCGGTATGCAACAACCTTCAAAGGAGGAAGAGCACACATGTGTGGTGAGTCGATGGACACAGAAGAGGAAGCATCACATGGTTATGCACTGACAAGAAGATAATTTGTCATGCAGTATGGTGGGGCACCAATTAGACGATATTTTGGCTCTTTGTGTAGTGGAAGTACATTGACCATCCAAGCAAACAACGCACAAAGAGGTCTTGTGTTGAGCAAAGAATCCAAATATGCGTAGGGTGGAAGTGTGCAAATCATACTAGGAAAAGAATCGTGTACTGGAAGTGCGTGGATTAGCATGGAGGCAGGAGCGAACGTTGGTGGTGCACAGTTAGATCAGGAGGAGAGGGCACATAATGTGGATGCACCAGAAGTGAAGGAATATGGAGGCTCCCCTAGTGGTGGGGGAGACAAACTAATAATCTTGGATAGTCTTGTGTGGTTGCAACTAGATAGATATTTGGGTCCCCTCACAAGTAATTTCAAGAGAATATAGTCTTACCCCCCCTTTGTTCCACCCCCCTTGTGCATTTTTAATCAAGAAGAAAAAACAACATATAATGAAGAGATTAGAGTTGAAGAAAGAGAAGAAGAGGAAAAAAGTGATGACACAAGTGAAGGAGAAGGTGGAGTCCACAATACTTTACCCCAAGTAATAATGGTGTGGAAGGATCCAGATGATAGTAGTCATAGGAGTGGGACTAAATCTAGTTCCAAGATGGCCAAAGAAGACAGTACACTGAGAGTGCTTGTGTTCCATGGAACGAGTAAGGACAATGCAAAACAACATTGGTTCACCTATGAAGCAATATGATCTATAAAGAGAGTTAAAAATAAGGCAGCTAAGATATCACAACTAGAGACTATGTTCAGGGATCGGGCCATGACATGGTACATGAAGTATAAAGATATTTCACCAACAGGATAGGCGAGGTCCCTGGATGATATCAAACAAGAAATACTTTAGGAATTTAAGAAGTTGAATTAAGAGTCCTAATGCATTACATAAATCAAGGAAATCAAGCATAAGGAAGGAGAGATCCTCTGGGACCATGACCAGCGGTTCAAAATCTTGTTGGATAAGTTGACGTTCCAAATTCAGGACATTCATCATAGAGAATGGTTTATTCCAGGATTGTTCTCCCATATCTGAGTCCCACTCACCCAAAAAAATGTGGCGAATCAGGTCGAGGTAGTTGATATCATGATGCGCTTGGAAGCCACATGTGGAGGTGTATAAAAATCGACCAGGTTGGCACAGGTTCAGTCACAAATGGCCAACCTAAAAATACAACTACAAGATATGGCCAAGGATAAAGTCGTGCGAAAACACATGTGGTGAACTACATGTTGTTCAGAGGGGCATCGACGAGAAGAGTGCCCGGTCCTTCCAAATTATGTGGAGACAGATATGCCAAGTTTGTTTCCATATGGATAGTCAGAATTCTGTGAAATATGTCGATGGTGGGGCCATGTGCCAGCTTGCTTCCTTACCCTAAAAAATTATCAAGAAACAAATCATACCCCCTTCTATGAATTATGTAATTTTTTCGACCATGATATCAATAACTGTCACTCCCTCCATTTAATGCAAGATAATGCATAGGATGCATTTCGAGTACAAGAGGAACAAAAGGGTGGTGAGAACAGTGGAAATGACAAAGGCAGATATCAAGGAGGACACGGGGGTGGGTATGGATGTGACCATGGATGAGGATATGGTGGAGAAGGCAACAAAGTCCCCACATGTTTCAATTGTGGTGATATTGGTCATGTCTCATGATTTTGCACTAAGTCATGCATGCTCTGTGCATATTGTTATAGTCTTGAAAATGTAGTCGAGGATTGTCCAGATTTTCTAAAGAAGTGGGAGGACATGAAGGGTAATTGTAACATGGTACATGTCAAGCTGCACAAAAAGAAGAAGAAGAATGGAGAAGTGGATATTTGGGTAGTAACCCGCAAACAAGTAAAGACAGGGGCAGACTTCAAGCGTAGCTAAGGTTAAGGTCAACAAGCAGAAGGAAAGATCATAAAGGCCCCTCATCCCCCTCCTAAGTTTGATGTAGCTTAGCAGAAGCAGTTTCTGCATGATGTGCAGATAGCCCTGGAGAAAGAGAGAGCATGCGGGGAGATGCAACACATGACTTAGAGGTATCTTGAAGAGGCAAGGGTCCGAAGAAGTTGATAGGGTGATGCAGAGGTCATTATAGGAAGCACGAATCCATAAAGAAGTATAACACATGACACATAGATATTTGGAGAAAGCTCATGTGCGTGAGGAAATCTAGCGTGCAACCCAAAGATAAATAGAAGAAGAACGCAAAAAAACTATCCTACAATGCACTGAGAAAGAAACATATGAACGACGCTAGGAAGAGTTGCAACGCACAACACAAAAAAAATCCTTGTGTGACCTCGGTCACATGGAAAAAGTAGAAGATAAAGTAAATACCTTCTTGCATTGTTTTTTGTGTTTCATCGGAGATCCAAAAGCTGCAAGTAAGTTGACTGAAATGTTAGCTACTTGAATGAAAGAACAAGGAGAGGAGACCATCATCGCAGCTCCACTCCTAGAAAGAGATGTCTTCCACGTCAACAAGAAAAAGCACATTGGTCGAGAGTTTAATATGATAACAGATCTTGGTGCATATGATATGGATGGAGTCATGTTGGATCTAGGATCCGATGTGAACATTTTACCCAAGAAATTATGGGAAGTGATGGGGAAAACTAAGTTGGTCTGTTCGCCCATTCAACTTCGATTATCTAGTCAGTACAAGATCTACCCCATTGGTTGGCTGAAGAAATTAGAAGTGGATATAGAAGGAGTAAAATCAAAGGCCGACTTCGAAGTCATTGAAATCATGGATGAGTCAGATCCCTACCCTGCATTGCTAGGAATCGACTAGGCCTTTAACAATAATGTGGTGTTGAATTTGAAGAAGAACCAAATTTCATTTGATTCTAACACCTTGCATGTGGTCATGCCACTTGATCCATACAAAGGAGACTGCTACAATGATCCTATCGACAAGGATGTGTAGAGATTGGAAATTGAAAATATTTACAAGGTCACTAGGTGCAGGGAGGACTACACCAACCCCACCATAGACTGAGAATTAAGTTGGAGAAGTGTCAAATATTATGACACATATTCTGAAGATTCCTTAGATAGATGGAAGAATCATATTTATGAGGTGTCGACAAAGATGTGCACCCACATATTGATGGAGGAGCGCGTGAAATATTGTGGCTCCTATTGTTACTATGAGCATACTTCACTAGCATGACCCTGAATCTATAAGTGTACTTTCAAATAATGGTGGGGATTTACACAAACCCAACCCTTGTGTCCTCTCTACTGCCCTAAGTCTCTTAAAACATTTCTAAAGCAAGCAATCTCCTTAACATCTTGAACCCCCCTCACGTCATGCATAGAAGCAAAGCAACAAGGGAGGGTTCTGACCACTATTTGGTTGAATCAAAGAAATGTGTGGAGGGGCACAAGAAAACTTCACGGTTCCTCCCGCTGAGTTACTTGGGTGTCAATATGGGAGGTTCTAATCATATGCTGGGCCCCATCCTCCTGCACCCTTCATATATCAATATGGTGACATTCCCATGGATAGTCTCAACAATAACTACGACGACCTTCCCCATACCTCATATCGGATGGCGGTTAATTAACTATTCAATAACACTTACCCCTTCCCTACTCCTTTGGTGTACGAACTCACATCTTATGGTTGTGACAGCTCACACAACCCCCCATTGGCCATGCTTCAACCTATAATACCGTAATATGGTATGCTCACACATGCCAAAATTAGCTCATGTTCAGAACTTGTATAGCCTTCCTCTATCCCGCAGTACTCCGTGGTCAACTTCCTACCTTTATCATTATTTTTTCCTTCATTTGTATCCACCTTATTCCCAGTATAAGACATACCCTAAACTCACTTTATTCTACCCAATTATCCAACCCACACTTCAGATTCAGCGACATCTCCATTTTGAAAAAATTTCATTCCATGGCCTCCTCAAGCAGACCTCATAGTACCACCAGTCGCTAATTGGAAGACCAGACCTTACCTCCACATGTCACATTCACAGGGTCCCAAACAATATGGGTGCAATATGTCTAGTTCATCGACTATGATGTCCACAACTATGAGTAGTTCCCCACTCTAGACTTTCTCATTATGCTATCAATGTTCGCAGTACAGAAAACAAACCGCTTACACTCATCCAAGAATGGGTCCAACTTCTTTTCTAGGAAGGCATCCTCTCCCTACTAGACTATACTCACTTTGGGCCCAGCAAACCAATTACTCTATGTACTCACCTATTACTCACCCGAGTGCATGGTGGCTACGTTTGGTTGGGAGGGGAGTACCTCGTTGATGAAGCTTCAATATTTTGTGTGATAGGCATACCTCTTCAAGGCGAAGAGCTTGAGAAGGCCATGACTACTAAGGATGTTGCCCAACAAGAAATCTATGGAACCTATTATACCCACTGAGGGAGGCATTGAATTCTCATATCATAAGTTAGCAATAGACCACTTTGATTTGTTACCCAACTCTTAGCATGCAAAATTTTATGCAATTGTACCAGAGGTGAATGCCCATACGGGGTCATCGTAACAATTGAATGGTGCGCCATCGAAATTCAGATGGACTAGACCTGATATGTAATGAACGAATTCATAGATGATTGCTTGGATGCACATAATGAAATCAATTAATTTCATTACACTTGGATCCTCTTATTATTAGCAATGGTACTCTAGTGACCCCCTTGTGGGTTTGAACGACCTACTGATAGCCAACATGTATTTGAAGGTCATTGTTTTTGCGACTACATGAAAGCAAGGACCCTCCCATCCAAAAAAAATCAACGAGCTATTTGAGGACTGGTATCACCAACTTCTGCAAACTACTACAACACAACAATGCATCTTGCGCACCCTTATTGATAGATATGAGGGTTATATTATTTTTGAATACACACCACATAACATCTGTGTTTATCCAATGCATTCGCGAGGCCGAACTGGAGGTCGCACAACAGAAGAAAGATCTGACTTCTCTAGCTCCGCGCGAATGATTCATTGCGATGCAGGCCATAGCCACAAGAACCAAAGAAATTACTGCAGCAAGGGCAAAGCACCAAAATACATCGGATATGATTTCCAGTGCGACTGATACGACCTTAACTCTGTTCACCCAACTATCGGATGTGTTGACCACTGTCAGCCCCTCGATTAAACAACTTAGTACTATAGACCTCACATCTTCAACGACCACAACGGAGATTGCAGAAACGACTGTCTAAATCACCTAGTATTCATTCACTATATATCTTTTTCAAGGTGTGGAATTACTCATTTCTTCTATTTTTATGTTATTTGAGATTTTTCATCCATAACACATCACCACATAAATACATACATCACCACATAAATACATAGCATTAAACCCTTAAAGAATTCAATATAAAAATAAAGAAAAACCAATTTAAGTGAACATTTTATTGAAAAATATTACAAAACACATATGAATTGAATGGAAAGACTAAATGTCATATTTTTAACATTTATCTAAAAGTTTATCATACACAAAAAAATTTATTATAGAGCTAAATTATCTGGTAAGAGTGAAAGTGACAATAGAATTATTAAAACTAAGATTTATATAAACAAAAAATAACCTTATAACTTCAATTACCTTTAATATTTTCCTTATTATGAAAAAAAAAAATCCCTCTACAAAATTATAAATAAAGGCTTTGTTTAAGTGTTTTAGGCTTTTTCCATTTTCACTTGAAACTGTTATAAGTTTTTTCCATTTTTATTGGAATTGGGCTACATAAATTTACATAAAATCACAACTTTCTGTTCTTTAAATTGCATTTTTGAATGTACAAATTAATTCTGTGTGTAGAAAAACCTAAAGCACTAGAATTACACAGAATTAACCACTCAAATTTACATATCCAATAATTTCAGAATTTACATATCCAATAATTTCCGACTGTATTTCAGACAAATATCAAAAAAAAATATCCCCAAATATCATACAAATTTATGTAGCAAAATTCTAGTAAAGAAGAAAAAAAACATAAAGCAATTAGATAGAATCACACTTTTTTTTTTTTTCTTTTTTTTACCACTGATTTTCCATCCACTCTATGTTTAGTGGAAAGACACCCCAAACTCCTGAGTTATTTTACAACTGTGTAGATTTGTCCTCTGGATTTCATAACCCGATAAACGCCGACAGGAAATTCTTAAAAGCTTAAATGTACAACGATTATTCTGCCAGCGAAGGCGGTATATTTCTGCCAGAAAGAACGGTAGTAATCAGACAGTCTGAGTATGGGACATACATCGAAAGCATGCATGTAATTCAAATCCATTTTCTGATACCATATTTTCCAACTTGTCAGATATCACGTTGTGATATGACATAACTGCCTCCACCGGTCCCAGATTTCAGAAAAAAATGAAAAGATAGCTGGGAGCTCCCAGTTCTGATATCTTCTGGAATCAATCACCGTATTGGATATGACCGGTTTATGCTGTTTAGAGTGTATTTTTATGTTATGGTAATATTTTGGAAGAAGCATGTTGTCTTGGTATTATTTTTGCTAGAGTAATCATCACTCTTCTTTTTTATATGATGATATTGTTGTTTTGACAAGGAGCTTCTGAGTTTAATTGGAATTATAATGTGGAGAAAATAATAAATAGAATTTGAAAGTCCATGAAGTCTTCAAAATAATTATAAGACGGAATTCTAATTCTCCAAGAAAAATAAATTCTTCTTTGATATCTTTGTTATTCCAGTAATTCTATATGGCCCTGAAGTTAGGGGTTGCATCCTTTTAAAAGCTTAATTTTCTTTCACTGAAATTAAAGTTATGATTAAGTATTTAATGTACAAAACATAAGTTAACTACCAAGAAGGATAAAAGGAGCTTCCTAGCATTGCTTTAATTCAGTTAAACTTCTTTAGAGGCTTAAGAGAGGATGGCACACCAAGGCTTCACCTTGTTGACCAATATCGTATCACTGTTATTCATAAAGGGGGTTTTAAAATTGTGAAAAATAAAGTCGACACATGGGGGTTTATAGGTATTGGGGGTTATAAAAAGAGGTATTTGGTAAAAATAGGGGATATCTAGTAAAGATAGGTTTTTTCTTATTCGAAATATGTATTGGTAGGGGGATTTAACAAAAGGATTTTGGCAGGTATTTATCAATATCTAGTGAAACTAGAGGTATTCCTTAATATCTTAGGAATGCATGCACTATATCACAAGTTCACTAGGTGGATGGTATAAGGATGTTCTTTCTTGGCTAAAACATGGAGGATTCAAGAGGAGGACACTCTCCAAAATCTCAATAATAACAAAAACACTATCACAACTAGATTTAAAGATATGTTACAGTGTCACTATGGAATAAAAAATAAGCGAAAGTTCATGTAAAAGAGAACATCAACATATTTAGAAGTTCAAAAATATCTATATTATATTGCTATCTTAAAAAGAAAAATCAATATCATTAAAATAAGAAAGAACTCTCTCTAGCTACATAATGAAACTCTACGTTAAAAATATCTAAAATGCTTTTGGGATGAAACAATATGTAATCTTTGCGATACTAAGAAAGTGGAGGATGAAAATCAATGTATCTTGACAAGAACTGAAGAAAGGATGACAAAGTGTGACCTGAATAAGGTAGTGGCTAGTACTTTACCCTAGTTGTTAGACATCTCTAATGAGACCTTCTCCCCTCTACATGAATCCTCCTCTATCCTCCCTCCAACAAGCTAAGGGGATCACTCATATGTTGGTTCTAAGTGCTTCTTCGCTAGTTTCAACAAGCATAGTCATGGTCATTGTCATTGTGTCTCCCTCGACATTGCATTTGGCTTCCTCTTCTCCCATATTAGGTTTTACACTAGGGATGGAAGCTCTTCATCCCTCCTCTCTAACAAACTCATAGGAACTTCCCAAGAAAGTCAATCAACAACCCTTAGTTAGAGCTAGTGTGCATGATTTAATTTTAGGGGATCTCTCCTTTAAGGACATCATGCTCCAAGAGACTATAGGAGGGAACTCTCCACAATTTCCAAATATCATAATCGTCAATGAAGTTCTATCTCCATCCATAGTTGTAGTAGAAGATGCAATAGAATAATTTTTGTTCTACAAAGGAAATGGGTTAATCTGTCAATTCAATGAACTATAGTCAAAGTTAGCAGACCTCCATCAATGGATTTCCAATACTTGGAACCTGAAATAAAGGAAGAGTTTACATCTATCTATGTGCCAAAAAAAAATTCATAGTGAAATTGACCTAGAGAAAGATAGAGATAGGATTCTCAACTTAGGACCTATGTTTTGAGGTAATTTTGGACTCTAGATGAACCCTTGAACTCCTTAACAAAGTCTCTCTCCACTGCTCCAGTTTCAATACATTTTCTCAGTCTCCTGGTATATTTTTGGGGGTATGTCTCTCTAAAGGATATAGGGGATGCATTGGGAAAGTTTCACTATAGGAGTGAGGACACAAAACATAGGCACATTACTACCTATGTCTACATGTGTGTAGATATTGACTTCAACAAAAGGTTTTTGACAAAAATCAAGTTGGTTGCAAAAGAATACTTCTAGACTCATGCTTTGGACTATGACGAGGTTTCCTTCAGATGCAAGGCCTTCTTTGAAATAGGATGTATAGAATCATGTACTAAGAAAGTAGGGTGAGTAAGAAAATCTCAAAGGAAACCAACATGATGGGAGAGAGTCACAAAACCTCATCACCTAATAAGTAAAGCGCCCCCCCCCGACAATCTAGCAAGCCCCCTCTCAAGTCAGTGAATAAGTGACCCCTTCTTCGAGTGTATCTCTCATCCAAGACTAGAGGAAAATAAGCTTGGCCCCTCCCTCTCCAAGAAGAGAATATTGATTGACTTGAACCCTTAACATGAAGGATGAAGAAAAATTTGCATTAATCACTCAAAAACAAGTAAGATGGGAAAATCAAGCGAAGGAAGTAGAAAAAAACCAAGAGATCTTAGAAATTTTGTAATCCCCTTGCCAGTTGAATCAAATCAAGATGAAGGGATGCACCATGAACCTATAACCTCACTACAAGTTGAATAAGTGGAGTGGATATAAGTGGTCAAAAATAAAAAAATGTTGTTCACCTCAAAAAACGACAACGCATATAACTCAAAATCATCATCATAATTTATTTTAGACATGTATTGTTTTTAACCCTAAAATGCTCTCAATTTATGAGCCTATTTATATGTAAACTAGGTTCTAAAACACATTTTAGTTCAAAGAAAAGAGCTTATGAGAAGTATGGATAGTTCTCTCTTTGTTAATATCTTTCTTTCTCTCTTGCTATTCCATAATGTAGAGATCAATCGATACAAATCTATAACCATTATTGTGAAAAGAAAAGTGGAGGATGAAAAACATTTTCTCTTAGAATGTCCTTCCTATGTGCACATTAGGGATCAATTCCAAAATATTTACAACATTAATAATCTTCATAATGTGTTAATTCATGAAACCAAAGAGAGTAATGAAAGTTCATATGCAATATTTTTCATGATAGAAACAAAATGTTAAATTAGATCAATAATTATTAAGGTTTGATAGATCAAAAGTAGGTTTGAATGATGGTAATCATCATCATCATCATTAGCAGTGTCATCATATACTTGGACAATGAAGTTGCCCTCATTGCCATCATATACTTGGAGAGTGGGTCACTCCAATGTCGTTATCCTAGCATAATTTTGTGTCATATGTTAATAGGCATTGTCTAATGTTCTAGGCTAAGTCACCTCACATGGGGACACAATTACATGATGATGATACAAATTCAATCATACAACTAGTACTAACTTAGTAACTACTAAGTTACTAAGTTACTAACATAAATGATGACATTGCCAACTCAACACTATAGTGTCTGTAAATAACACAGAGGTTGGTGTGCAGATACACCACTAAGTCACTTGACATGATGACAAAGAGAAGAGTTCAACATAAGAGTTTATACTTGAGTGAAGGGTACATTTACTGAAGAGTTCAACAATCAATGCCACCAACATAGAGGTACATAAAGGGTATGGTGTCATTGATTAAATGTCAGTTTCATACCCTCTTACATGATAGAATCCAATGAAAACATAATCCTGCCAATTTTGAAATCCTGACAACAATTAAGTCTACTAAATTTTGAATGAGAACTAAAATTCTACCTTCTCCATATAAAATCCATGAAATCCATATATGGTTATATCAGTACAGTGGCGCCAATGGTAGTGTGGCGATCCATAGACAACAATCCATTAGAATAGGGTTGAAAACATGATATGTTATAACTTATGCCGGAAGAAATTTCTTGAAAGCGAAAAGACACAACGATAATTCTGCCAGCGAAGGCGGTATATTTCTGCCAGAGAGAACGATAATTACAGTGGACACTCTGATGATGTTGCGTTTTGATGGGACGTACATCTGAAGCAGGCATGTAATTCAAATTCATTTCTGATACCATATTTTCCAACTTGTCAGATATCATGTTCTGGTTAAGGAAATGGTTTCTCATATGGGCCGTCCAAATTCAGACGCCAAATATCATCAGTCTATCCATGGAGATATCACTGGCTCCATCGGTCCTAGATTTTAGAATAGAAAATTCATTTTCTGATACCATATTTTCCAACTTGTCAGATATCACGTTCTGGTTAAGGAATAGCTTCTCATGTGGGCCGTCCAAAAAGACACCAAGTATTGTCAGTCCATGTATGGACTCTGGAGGCATCACTGCCTCCACCAGTCCTAGATTCCAGGAAATATGAAAAGAGAGCTGGGAGCTCCCACTTATGATATCTTTTGGAATCAATGTTAGTATCGGATATGATTTGCTCTGTACAAATTTAGATCATTTATGTCATGGAACAAGTGCTGTATGGTAGGAGGGATTAAAGCTTAGTCCTTTCAGGTAGATTTGGAAATGGAGATGATAGTTGACACCATATAATTATTATTAGTATTGGATATGATCTGCTCTGTAAAAATTTGGACCATTTATGTCATGAAACAAGTGTTATATGGCAGGGACTAAAGCTTAGTCCTTGCCAAGTAGATTTGGAAATGAAGATGATAGTTGACATCTTATAATTATTGATGAGGATGATTATTAAAGTCTATTGAGATTAGTGAGTATAGACACTTTAAAAGATGGGGATTGAGGACTACTATTACTTAAAAGACTAAGATTCTAAAGTGTGAAACATCAACAATATACTAACCACGTGCTAGCTTAGTAGTCTTAAAAGAATTCAGCTTCTAAGGGTTTTAAATGAGAAAAATTAACACAAATAACTACACCCTTAGAAAGACTGAGTTTCAAAGAATTTGGCATAGACTCACAAAGATGGAGAAAGACTTACTGCTCTATAATGACATAGATTATAGATTTGTCATACAGAGTATTAGCCAAGATCTCTTGCTACATTTGTACTTTATTTGGCTGGGGTATAATTTTTGAATTAACGTGAACTTCCTTCCTATTGAGTGCAGAGAGCCAAATGCAAATTGCATTAAAACAAATTCAAAAAATTAAAAAAAAAATTAAATATTTCAAATTTAATAATATATATTTAATTATATAAAATTTATTATATCACATTTAATATATCAAAATTACACCTTAAAAAGTGTACAAATCACAAAATCACAACAAGAAATAAGCCACCTACATTTGAGTGTGGTAGTTAGATTGAAGTAGAATGAAGGACTTCTTAGGTAATATTTATTATTAACATATTGTATGAATTATTATATAATTATTAACTATTGTTTATTCGATATAGTTTAGGTGGTTGGAAGGAATGATTGTTACTCTCCTCAGTCAAGTTCAATTCCTTGTAATAATTATTATTTTTTTTAAAATGTAAAATTTAAGTTTCTATTGTTCTTTTAACCCTCTCCATTCTTAATACTTTGAGTTGTTTTTTCAATTAGTATATCATATACTAATTGGAAACGTTTTAAGCATGATAGAGTAGCATGATAGAGTGTTGG
>JZKD02S1155734.1:669616-685912 GCA_000966675.3 Picea glauca
AGAATTGGATGGGTAGTTGGGGATTTATCTTTCTTGTTGATATATCATTTTGGGTAGTTGGTTTTGTTGCTAGTTGGGATGGTCAATTGGATTGTCCCTACCCCACTTAGCTCCTATAGTTTCCACCCTTTTTTCTTTTCTCAAAATTTATTCTCCACACGATTTACTCACCCTGATCATAGGGTTGAGGAGCCTCATATTACAGTTTCAAGGATGGTTATCTTCTACAATTTCAATCCATGCCCCTCCCTCAGTGCTCTATGATATGGAAATAAGTTTGGCATTGTTACCCCCCAACCTAGGGGTAACTAAGGAGATGATGTCTTGAGGCCCCCAGATAGCACACATGGAGACATGGAGTGCCAAGAGTTGGATGGACATCACAACCCACAAATCCCTTCTTTTTCACCACGCTTCACCATCATCATCAGTAGCAAAGCAACACCCACCACACTAGCCTAGTCCACAGAGGGCGACATGTCTTACTTCATGAGGTAACTATTCAAATCTCATGGTGAGTATTGTTTTAATATTTGGGGCATTTAGATAAGATTCAAAGGGTCCTTTTTTATTATGAAACTTTTTTCTCGAAATTTATGTTTTCTACCATCTTTTACCTTTGTGTTATCCTGTGGTTTCTAGAAAGTTTTCTACCCCCGGGGAAAGGGGTGCTATTGGGTTTTCTTCTTGATGGGTCATCGTGCCATTCACGATCATATTTTATCACTTTCCATCTCCATTCCCCTCAATATCCTCATATTTTGGGTCTTCGAGTTACATGTATCCGAAAAAGGGGCATGTACCTCATTCTCTTATGGGAAGAGGGGATAAAGGCCTAGAGGTTGTTGCAGCTAGTGTCAATAAATAAATAAATTGAAAGAGCATCCACAATCAAAATGCAGTGACAAGGATACAAAAAGACACAAAATCCATAGTCCCAAAATTGAGCTCTACCTTTCTAAGATCCCACCCTAAGTCTCGAGTGTGAATAAACACCTCACTTATTTGAAAACAGATTATAAGTATCCCTCTTGAAAGGAAACACATTTAATGCATAAAATCAAGAAACCTTGTAAAGTGGACTTGCAAATTATCTGAAGAAAATAAATAAAGAGGAAATTATAGGGCTTGGAAAAAGGTTGTGCCCCAAATGAAAGGTAACTCAAGGATGCAGTGCACCCTCCACAAAGGCACCCATGGAAATGAGACCATGTGATGCCCTTGCATTTAATGACCCCATGCTCATAAGTTTCTCCTCCATCCACCTCACATTCATTACATGGCCTAGAGAGGGTTCACCTGGGAAACACTCCTCTACTTGGAGAATTGGCCTAACCAATAGGACTCTATGATAACTCTCCCATATCTAAATTTGGCAAATCACATAAAGTCATTAAGCATATGTGTAATTTGAAAGGGGGGATCTGATGTGCTTGTTTAGGTGGATCTTGGATTAAGATTGATTTACTTGGCATTATTCATATGACTTGTGGACCCTTGGAGGGAGAATATTATTTGTCTTTGCAGCATCTTTCTCAGTGACATATTTCATGGAGGTACTAAGTCACTTGGACCTTCGTATTGGCATAAAATCCCACAAGTTTGACATTGAGCCCAACAAAAGGGAGGATAGAGATGATAAATGTTGCACACTTGGTAATGTCATTGGCCCATGAAAGAGGCCTAGGATGATGAAAATTTCATGATGTCACAATCTCATGCTATAACATTTCATTTTTGGAGCATGACGTCAAGCTTAAAGAGCTCGATTTGGCATGGTTTTTGCACTTGGTGGAGTTGTGGAATATTTACCCCACATTTTGTGGACTAGTGGGATAATGTGGCACCATGGGGAGACGATGTCCTAGATTTTGGAAGCTATCTCACCCAATGGCCACCCTTGAAGAAGATGTTGGAGGCTTATTTCACATTATTTGGTCATTTTTTGTCATTATTTAACATTATGTGGGAGAAACTCAAAATGTTTTGGTTAGAGTCAATGTAAAAACATGAATTTGGACCTAAATTAGTGGATCTAATTGTAAATTTGAATTTAAGTAAGCTTGGGATTCCTCTATAAATAGAGGCAATCCTCACTTCATAATGTTATCATAATTTGAGACTTATCTCTCTATCAAAAATATTCTGACTCTCTTTTTCTTGTGCAAATAGATTGATATGATTTGTCTATTGGGATTTTTTGCTCATGTGCTCTTGCTTGGAGATGAAATTGATGCACTTGTCGATG
The DNA here is from genome assembly GCA_000966675.3 of Picea glauca. NCBI lineage: Eukaryota > Viridiplantae > Streptophyta > Pinopsida > Pinales > Pinaceae > Picea > Picea glauca. The sequence continues at coordinate 671,865 of JZKD02S1155734.1, forward strand.
AACAGTTTATGATTTGGGCTTCTTCTTGGTGTATTATCTTGTTGATTTGTCTTATTTAAGGGTTAATTTGCAGGTTATCTTGATCTTCCATTTTCCCGAAGAACCCTAGGAGGGTTAGGATTGTCTATTCCCTCCTTCAAGCTATTTCTTTTTGGTGAAGAGAGATCATTCAAGGGTGGATTCACAGGTTAGGAGTTTCTATCCCCTCTAAAACTTCCTTGTCTAGGGTTTTAAAACTAGGGGTTAGGATGATCTATCCCCCTGGGGTTTAAAAACTAGTTTCCCATTAATTTGTTGTGCTTGGTGACTTGGAAAAGGTGACGACCTGGAATCATAAGGGTTTGGGTTCTAGGTTCAATTTTTCCATCCTAACCTACTTGTTAATGTTGTGACTACATTTCCAAATATATAAGGAACTAATTCATTGGAAAACATGATTAATTCTCCCTTGAAATTGTTTGAGTTTTTGATAAATTATTCATGCTCTAAGATATCATTTCATGCTAATAAGTCTTGAGTTCTTGAAGGTTTTCTTACCGTTGTAATAAATTTTAATTTACGGATGTTATGACTGAAAAAAAACTCTCTCTCTTACTCTTTTTTACAAACTAATTCATCATAGACTTTTGTGCTTGAACATTGCAAAGTGATGTACTAATCAAGGGCTACAAATTGGCATTCTTATTTTCTGATTTCTATGGTGAATTCTTGTTGTTGTAGACAATTTCTGCTACAACCACCTGTTGACGATTGAAAATGTCAACATAGTTTCCCCTGCAAATTGTTGCTAAAGCCATTATTATATAAGACTAAATAATGCTAGTAGGTGGGACCCCCCTTGTTTTGAAGATCAAATCTATTCATTTTCAATAGTATGATGATGTTCTACAAAGGTTTACATGGTTGATGAGAATATATTTGTTATTGATATGAGTAGAGTTTTTGTGATGATATCCCTTCGTACAACTATAGCCTGCTACCCATTAATGGTGATTGTTTTACTGCACCAGCATAACAACATATTAGTAAAGTTACATTAACGACATTTTTAAGGAAGGCAAGGTATCACAACGAGTACAAAGGAACCCAGTCCTTCAATACCACATGCATAAATATTTGTTATTTATTGTTAGCTCTAGTTACAAGGAAAATGCTATGAAAGTGTTTAATTACATTTTTTTTTATGCACATGGTGAAAATTTTGGTGGCACACTTTGGCAAGGTAACGATGCAATGGTTATATATCGATTAATGGAATCGGTGGTTGACATACATACGTCATAATGTTGGTGGCTCATGGAAAGATGGCTTGCATTTTTGTGGTGATTATGATATGCTTCAGTTAAATGTTGATGATGCTATACATGACCGTTTAGATTGTGTAGTGGTTAAGTGATGTATTTGAGTTATATCGGGAATGTAAACAGGGGTGGTGCATTTGGAAAAGTGAATGAAAATGGTTGAATTACTATGTGGATTTGGATTATGTAATGGTTTAAATGTATTGATACTATTGATGCCTCGGTTGATTAATGGTGATTAGTGGGAGACTCATTGGCCTATAATGTGGAGTAAATGAGATATGGGTGGAGGCGACGTGCATTTACTGCACATCACCTTTACCCTTCCCGTTGGTCGCCACCCCAGTCCGACCGATGTTTGATCTTGCAATTGTGTTCACGCTCCAGATTTCTAGCAGGGTGAAACCACTCGGACACTTCCCATCTTAAGGATTTTGATTAACAAGTATGTCTCTTTTGGCCATTCTTGACGTCACTCTGGTTATGAAATGATTCTGGCTTAGTTGTGTGGGTTTGTGTTGTCCTGAGTGCTACAAATGTGTGGAACTTTCAATTTGAATGAAAAATAGATGGTTTAGTTTAAGTTCATTGGAATGTTAGTCTTCCTGGGCAATAGGTCTTTATTTCCACTACATATTGGTCGAAGGTTTTTTTTTTTAAATCATGGCATGGTGAATGTCTTTGTGGTTATCGGGTTAAATTAAGAGCCTTGTTTTCTTATTTCGTCCTTGCAAAGGGATTGTCTTCCATCCACAAGCACCACAGCCCCTTGGGCATATGCCTTCGGCCTCAAAGTCTCACTTAAATTAGCCATGTTCCTTCTCTGAAAATATACTATGCCAACCCTTAACCCTCCAAGCTCTGGTTGCATAGCGAAAATTCTGTACCTGTCAAGTGGTTTCCAGTTATTTTGGTCTATTACCTTGGGTAACGGCTCACCCGTGAGTCATATAGTTGTCATGTTGTTATGGTTACCCATCATTGCCTCTCTGATATTAGCATAAACGTTACATTTCTACTTAAGGTCACAGTCACCCACCTTATGCTAAGTAATTCAGCATTTTTTATATGGAAGGGCCTCTACCCTGTGCCGATTTTGTGCTTGGTTATGTATAAGCTACCATGGTTGTTTCGGTTGGTTATTCCTCTGCCACAGTGAAATTTGTTAGTTGGTATACAGTCACTAATATTCACACTTTTGATGTTTCGGTTGGTGGCTGGCATTGGTTATGATTTTGAGGATTGCTCGCGTCGGTCGCGTTCTGTATAGGGTTTTTGCAAATGAATTATTGGACTGAATATATTGCATCTTCTGTTGTCGATTGAGTAAGCCTGAGTGTGTGTAGCTTGGTCGACCACAATTGGCTAAATCAATGGCTCGATACGATTTATTGAGTTCTATTGTGGTCGATTGTTGTTGTGTGTTATGGAGTAGTTGCATCATGAAGTTTCCTTAGTTACACACCGCACGTTATTGATTGTAATTTGTCCATTATTGATGACAAGTGTGTTGATTATTTGGTTCGGTTTTTAAGTCACCTTGAGTTTTTTTTTTTACAGTGGCATGGTTACATCGCCCTTGAAGTTTTCTCAAAAATGATTGTTTGGTTGTATAGTCAATTATCATTCCAGTCATGGCATGTGAGGTTTTGGTATCTTTATTATATTTTACATATACATGTGGGAACGAATATCATTACAAACCTTGATCGTTTCTATTGCGGAAGTAGCAACTTCGTTATTATTTCATAAATATGAATTTTAAATACAAATTGGATGTAGCAGTGGTGGGTGTAAATGATTACAGATTGGGAATAAGTGTTATTGTTGATTGTTATAACATGCAGAATGTGTGAATAAAAGGAACAAAAAATATTACAAATTATGTGAAGTACTTCTATTTTGTAATGGTGTTGTGTTGGATATTAATGGTTGATGAAATTAAAACACTACACAGGAATTATTTGACTGTTGGTTGATGCATATTTTCTTACTGCAATATATGTTATGGAGTTCTTGATTGATCTCATGAACAGTAACCGTTTTTATTTTCCCTTCATTATCTCATTTTTCGCTAATTATAAACCCCCCACATATCCCATATTCATTTTCTCCACCCCCTTGTTCTGATATCAATCACAGCTAAGGAAAATTTTGTGTTAGATTGGGTAAAAGTGGCAAAGTCCTGTGTGGATTGCAGTGATTTTTATTGGTTTCTACAGTTGATTGTTATTATCATTGAGCAGTGACCATGTTTCTTCCCTTTCATTATAATATATTTTTGCTAATTACAAACCCTCATGTATCCATGGGCATTGTTTTCACCCCCCTGCTCAATGATTGACATTAGAACAATTTGTATGGATTGGATTGCATGAGCTTGATACATTCTGAGCCAAATCTATTTCATATTTTTAAGGAGTTGTCATGCATGGTTATTTAAAAGACTATTTTCTAATTGTTAACATATGCAGGATGAGTTTTTTCAGTCGGGGATGCCATGGTTGAGGAAACAGAGGTAGAGGTAATAGGAATTGAGGCCCAAGGAGGCCTAGGTTCTCAATTCATTTTGATGTTGATTCTGAAGAGATGGGCCAATTGTTCCATGCTAGATTCTTTAATTGGATTGGACAGGGGATAGTCCAGTCAAGGCCTGAAAGGCCTCTCTTCCAAGCCCCTCAAGCCCCCAGTATACATGTGCCTCCTCATGTCTCTTTACAGCCTGAAGTTCTAGAAAACAATGGGTGGCAGGAGATTGTCCACCCGGAAGTCTCCCAACATCGTGGTTGGTCAAAATTAACTTTGACTACTCCCCCACCTTTGAACACCATTGCCCAAGCTTCCCCTAACCACTTGCCAATGAAATCCTCCCATTCCATCAAGAGATTGAAGACTGAAGCACACCATGCATCTGGTAAGGGAAAAATTTCCGTTTCCCCTTCCTCACCCTCTGATAACTCTGAAAAATATGTGTCTTCACAGATGCATCCGAGGGACGATTGTTTCCCATGTGATTAGTGAGATAAATCCTAAAGGCTCTACCCAACTCAAGGCATTTTCAGGGAAGTCAGGAGCTGACAACAACAACCAAGGGAAGGTTGCTTCATAGACTGGAAAATATGGATTTTAGTTCTTATGTTATTTATTGTTTATGATAGTGGACTACATGGATTTTGGACAACATGTTTTATTTTGGACAACATGTTTTATTTTGGAAAGCAGGTCTTGTTTTGGATATATGAGTATCATTCTGAATTATTTTTAAGTTTTATGAGCTAAAATTACCAAAGAAAAATATGTTTGAAGGGAGGCACAATGGGTGTGTTTGCTTAACAAATGGACTATGTTATGATGTAATGATTGTTATCATTGGGGGAGCCACAAGGGGGTCCCACCTATTAGTTATTATTTAATTATGACCATATTATGATTATTACTTTCCCCCCCCTTCCTTAAATAAATTTAGTTAAGGTCCTATGTTAGCTTAACTAATAAGTTAGTTCAATTACTCTAACCAATTCGAAATTGTTAAAAGATTAACTAAGGAAAGGAACAGAAAAGGATAGAAGCACAAAGCATGCTAAGGTTTTCTCTTTGAATTCATGTTGAGATAGTTCAGCTTTCACTCATTCATATCTTCATCATAGCCTAATTCTCTTTTGTGATAGCAGGGTCTTATTGCAGATAGAAATATTTAGGGTCGAATCAAATCATTCAGACACTTGTTCTTCAGAGGTGTTGATCTATCTTTGATAGTCTGTGTAGGCTTGTCTGTTTGTAAATTAGTTTTCATGACTGATAAAGACTATTGTGAAGAGTCGAGTGGGCAACAATCTGTGGCAAGTTGATCCATCGTTTAGAGTTTAGTTTTGGTTTTCTATCAGAGATCTTTTTGTATGTTCCATCAGGGATTTCTAAGTTTGACTTTGGTCCAAGATTTCTTGTGAAGTTTTTTAAAGACAATGAATCTTTGATGAATTTTAATGAAATAAAGGATTTCTTTATGTCTCACCTATCTTGATTATGATCTTGGTGTCTTTTACTTATGTGATTATATTATTTTCAACAACTGATATTTTCAGAAAAATACATAAAAAGTATTTTTCCAGCAAGATTTTTGTTGATAAAAATTAGCCTAAGCACTTGTAATTAATACTGGTGAGTTAGGATACATATTTTTGTTGGCTATAAATGTAGGGTGATATTCTCGTTTACTTTACTTTAGCCAAGTAAAGTCTGAAAATGCTTGAGTAAGATCAATCCATATATTTTCCTCAACATTTATTTGGCGACCATACTGGGGAGATCTTCGATATCTCTCCAGTTAATTTTTATACTCAATTCTCATCCATACATTTATCTTTTTTTGTTTTGGTTCTTGGACTATTTGCTATTAATGATTGTTCCTGTTGCAAGGCAGCCCAACCTTGAGCCCAATCTCCAGGACCAGACCAACATTTCTTTGAACCTATTTCACACTATTTTAGACACTGCTAGGACCCAGGATGAGCTTAACCATTCTTGGGCAAAAATTGAAAGAGATATTAGTGTCCAAGAACAATTGGATGCTAGACGTAGGGAGCCCAGAAATTAGTAATAACCTTTCATTTCTTTGTTTTTGGCCTTTCTTTCATGTCCTTGGATTCTCGTGCTTCTAGAAGAAGAAGAGGCTTGTCACCTGAAATCAATCCTATTGTTGAGATAGGAAGGAGGAAAGTTGTGTTATCTGCCCAACAAAGTTCTCTAAGGAGGACTTTGTCTGATTCATCCATCTCGTCTTTGTTCCCCTCATCTACCATCCATAGAATGGCATCTAGTGGTGGCTTTGGTGGCACTGGAAGTGCTTCATCTTCCCAATATTCATCTTCGTCGATGATTGGTAGCTTGTACAACCACCATATCCCGCTCCAATCTACTACAAACCCCACCAAATTCATTAAGAAATATGGAATTTTTTAGTTCGAAGAAGATGCCACAACTACACCATGGCATGTGTCCTCTACTCTTAACCTGGCTACTGCTACTCTCCCGATTCCGAAATTTAAAGAGCATTTGCCTAAGTTTTCAGGAAATAACACTGGCAGTACCAACGAACACCTAGTGTCATTCTCCAATGTGTTTCATAACATAGGGGATAACGATAATGACACTTGCATGCACTTGTTCGTCAACTCCTTGGAAGGAAAGGTTGCAGTCAACTTTTTTGACCTTCCTCCTAAGATCATGTCTACTTGGGAGGAGTTAATTTATTGGCTATGATCCACTTATGGGCAGACCAAAAGCTCTGCTGACAAGTTAAGGGAGTATAATAACGTCACTTACAAGGATGATGAGACCATCAGGTCTTTCAAATTTCATTTCACCAAGTTGTATAATCAAATCCCCAAACTTATCTGCCCTCAGAACCAGGTCGCATTCATGCATTATTACAATGCATTACCTTCTCCTTACCGCCACCATCTTGAAGAAAAGGCCATTGAAAATCTTGGTTCTTCTCTGCACACTTGCTCAGATTATGAGGAACAACTTGAACGAACTGGTTTACCCTAGGGTGAATCAGTTAGACAGACGGATATGTACTCCCTCTTACAGCTATTACAAGATATGAACAACCGTATGATATATTTTGAGTGGAAGGGTATTGTCAACCCTCTCAACCCTGGAGCTTCATCCTCTTCTGCCCCTCCTTTTAGAAGTCCAGTTGAAAATAATTTCCAGCTGAAGGCTATCCTGTCTCGGATTTGGTGTAACTTCTGCAAGGAACACCACGAAGAAACAACATGTGAGGTAAGGAAGAGTGCCAGAGACATGATATTTGGTAAACGACCAGAATCCACCATCGTTGTCCTAGATTTTTCCGAGCCATAATATGTCATGGTCATCAACACTAGAAAGAAATCCTATGCCCCAAAGGGAAAATTTGACCCTCCTCTCAGTTCTTCTAGCCCAAGTTCATCCTCAACCATGGCTGCACACTAGGCTCCTAAAATTCACGAGAGTCAAAGAATCACTCCCTCTTCCCCCTCTTCCAAGTACAATATCTTGAATCAATTGGCCAACATTAAGGCAGATGAAACCCTCTTAGACATGGTTTTCATCCCTGAACAACAGATGCATCTAAAATAATTCATGGAGGGAAAATATTCTATTGTAGCCAGTCTTTCTGAAGAGGTAGATGCAGAGGATTCAAATGTAAATAAAGTAGGTGTACATAATTTTAGGTACCCTGTAAAAAACCCTCCTTTCTTTATTTCTGTAAAAATCATGGATAAAATTTCCCATTGTTGCCTCATTGATGGCGGTTCGAGCCCAATTGTGATGTTGAATATTATTACGGAAGAGCTAGGATTGTCTTGTACAAACGAAAATGCCAAAAGCATCCTCTCCTCTAATATTTTACAACAAACAACCATAGGCAAGATTAAATATGTGACCTTGGTTTTATGCGCTCATCTTGAGATAAGGACAACACTCAGCATTCAGGTGATCGATATGCTTGTAAGAAATTACTCAATTATCTTGGGGAGAGATTGGCAAGCCCTAACAGGTAGATATCTCTCACTCGATGAGACACATTTATCCGTTCCTCGGAACGGAAAGAATATCATAGTCCTTAGAGAAGGAAGAATCTCACCCTACATAGAGAATGTTTTGAAACCTGGTGTAAACTATATCGAAGAAGACCTAGGAGTGTATTCCATATTCATCGAAGAGGATGATATTCCTTTGGAAAGAATTGATTTAGAGGATGAATTGTGGCGTATGCATTTTGATGGTTCACATTCTAATAAGGGTAATGGTGTTGGTATTATCTTGATCTCCCATGCAGGAAAGATTCATAATCTGTCATACAGGTTGGAGTTTTCTTGCTAAAACGATGCCACTAAATTTGAAGCTTTACTGTTAGGCATTGAGAATGCCCTTAATCTTGGTTGTGGTTGCCTTTCAGTTTTTTTAAATTCTGAGCTTCTGGTGAACCTGATATGTAAGACATGCTCTCCTAGCAACAAGTTGATGGAGCAATATTCCCAAGCTGTTTTGGCACTTGTCTCAAATATCCTATCCTTTAACATCACTCAGGTTAGGAAGGAATTGAATTCTATAGCTGATCAATTAGTTGTCTTTGCAGCCTCTCCTACTCAGCAACTCTTTCCTCACCGGCCTGATTGTGATTTTCAATCTCTACATCGTTCATACATTTTGGAGAATGAAGAACCCTAGATGGTCGTCCCTAATAATGAAAGCAATTCTATTGTCATTCAAAATAAACCTCTCTAGCCTGAGGATATTGCGTCTGTAAAGAATAACAAGATTCTTGAAGGCTTGAATCCTCTCGAGAGTTTGTTTTCCTTGAGTGTTGGAGGCAACAAAGAAGAACAAGAATAAGGGAGGAGGTATGTTGTTCAAAAGGTTTTTTCTTGGTTTAATGTGGATCTTCATGGTTTTGATCTAGGTTTTGTTCAACATACTATGAAAACAGCTAGGCAAAAACAGAAACTCGTTAACTCTGCGCTAAAAGAAACCTTTTGAAGGGAGCTGGTGGATTTCTTAAGGACCGAAATGTTTTTTTCGGCCCACCATGATGGAGTTTCAAGGTGGGATCCTGATTTGAAGATCCCTGATAATTTTAGGACCTGCACTAGTCTTCGAACTTTAAAGCAAGCAATTATAAGAAATCCTTTCCCTCTTCTCAATATAGAAATTTTTCAGCAACATATCATAGAGTTATATTTGAAGCTCCTATTTGACAGTTTCTTTGGTTACAATAAAATCAAGGTGGAAGGGGAAAATTATCAAAAAACCATTCTCACCACTAATCGTGATACTATGTCCTACAATTGTCTGCCCTCTGACTTATTTGATACAAGTATCGCCTTGTTAAGGCCTATACACATAACTTTCGATAAATCAGTATGTCTCCAAGCTTATCTTGATGATTTAATAATATGCGTCAATGGGTTGATAGTTACATCAGGTTTTCAAAAGTTAGGCCATTTCTTGATTACTTTTGTCTTAGATACTAACTCGTAAATTTTAAAGGGATTACAGAGACAACGGTACTCTCGTACCATTAGCAATCCTCGTTTGGAATATTGTGAGGGGACAGCATGAAAATATTTTTCTAATGATATTATTCTGTACTCTAGTAGTTTAGTTATGCTTCCCAATTTTGTGCTCTCTCCTACTTTACAGCCTTTGATTTCTACTTTCTGAACTGAATTTTATTTTCTACTTTCTAAATGGTGCTATATCTACTAATGTTGTTTTGTTTTGTGCATTATTAATTATGTTGGTTTTTGGTCTTTATCATCTTTTAGAATGTTCGAATTAGGATGTTGGATCATGTTTGCCATAGTAACACTCCTGCAAGCATTGTTAGTCTATAACAATCAAGCTTATGCATTTGTTATGAGGTCATCTCTAAAGGACCCTTAGAAATTGTTGTTTCTTTTTTTCACTGCTATCATATAAAGAGTTGGTTGTTTCCCGCTTCTTCTTGCCATTTCTTCATCCATCGAGATCTTAAGAGAAAATCTCTAAGTCCCCCAATTTCAAGTTGAGAGCATATTATAGAAAAATAATTATGCACACAACGGTAAAACCCCTCCCACCTAACATTTTTTAAGATTCATTCCCATTCCCGATCATCTTTTATTAAATCTACTCACTTCCCCCTGTTGCATAATCATTCGAGTTATGTATTCTTAAGAGGACTATTCTTGGTCATTGAAACCATGAGTTCTGAGTTCTAATCTGCTGAAAGCAAATTTCCTTGTGGAGTCGCGAGTTTGTTATCGATTGAAAACGTCAACATAGTTTCTCCCACAAATTGTTTCTAAAGCCATTATTATATAAGACTACATAATGCTAGTAGGTGAGACCCCCCTTGTTTTGAAGATCATATATGTTCATTTTCAATAGTATGATGATGTGATACAAAGGTTTACATGGTTGACGAGAATATTCTTGTTATTGATATGAGTAGATTTTTTGTGATGATATCCCCTCATGCGACTATAACCTGCTACCCATTAATGGTGATTGTTCTACTGCACCTACATAACAACATATTAGTAAAGTTACATTAACAACATTTTTAAGGAAGTCAAGGTATCATAATGAGTACAAAGGAACCTAGTCCTGCAATACCACATGCATAAATATTTGTTGTCTATTGTTAGCTCTAGTTACAAGGAAAATGCTACGAAAGTGTTTAATTACATTTTTTTTATATACACATGGGGAAAATTTTGGTGGCGCACTTTGGCAAGGTAACGATCCAATGGTTGTATTTCTATTAATGGAATCGGTGGTTGACTTACATGCGTCTTAACGTTGGTGGTCCATGGAAAGATGGCTTGCATTTTTGTGGTGATTATGCTATGTTTCAGTTAAATGTTGATGATGCTATACATGATTGTTTAGATTGTGTAATGGTTAAGCGATGTATTTGAGTTATATCAGGAATGTAAACAGGGGAGGCGCATTTGGAAAAGTGAATGCAAATGGTTGAATTACTATGTGAATTTGGATTATGTAATGGTTTAAATTTATTGATACTATCGATGCCTCAATTGATTAATGGTGATTAATGGGAGGCTCGTTGCCCCATACTGTGGAGTAAATGAGAGATTGGTGGAGGTGATGTGAATTTACTGCACGTCACCTTTACCCTTCCCGTTGGTCACCACCCCAGTTCGACTGATGTTTGATCTTGCAATTGTGTTCATGCTCCAGATTTCTAGCAGGGTGAAACCACTCGGCTATTTCCCATCTTAAGGATTTTGATTAACAGGTATGTCTCTTTTGGCCATTCTTGACATCACTCTGGTTCTGAAATGATTATGGCTCAGTTGTGTGAGCTTGTGTTATCGTGCATGCTGCAACTGTGTGGAATTTTGGATTTGAATGAAAAATAGATGGTTTAGTTTAAGTTCGTTGGAATGTTAGTCTTCCTGGGAAATAGTTCTTTATTTCCATTGCGTGTTGGTCAAAGGTTTTTGTTTAAAATCATAGCATGGTGAATGTCTTCATGGTTATCGGGTTAAATTAAGAGCCCTTTTTTATTATTTCATCCTTGCAAAGGGATTGTCTTCCATCCACAAGCACCACAACCCCTTGGGTGTATGCCATCAGCCTCGAAGTCTCATTGAAATTAGCCCCATTCCTTCTATGAAAAGCTACTCTGCAAACCCTTAACCCTCCAGGCTCTGGTTGCATAGGGAAAATTTCATACCTATCAAGTGGTTTCCAGTTATTTTGGTATGTTACCTTAGGTACGGGCTCACCTGTGAGTCATATAGCCATCATGTTTCTATGGTTACCTATCACTACCTCTCTGATATTAGCATAAACCTTAAATTGCTACTTAAGGTCACAGTCACCCGCCTTATGCTAAGTAATTCGACGTTTTTTAAATGGAAGGGCCTCTACCTTGTGTCGATTGGGTGCCTATTTATGTATAAGCTACCATGGATATTTCGTTTGGTTGTTCCTCTACCATAGTGGTATTTGTTAGTTGGTATACAGTCACTAAGATTCACACTTTTGATGTTTCGGTTGGTGGCTAACATTGGTTACGATTTTGAGGATTTCTCGCACTGGTCGCATTATGTATAGGGTTTTTGCAAATGAATTATTGGACTGATTATATTGCATCTTCTATTTTCGGTTGAGTAAGCTCGAGCGTGTGCATCTTGGTCGACCACGATTGGCTAAATCAATGGCTCGGTATGATTTATTGAGTTCTATTGCGGTCGATTGTTGTTGTGTGTTATGGAATAGTTGCATCATGAAGTTTCCTTAGTTACACACCGCACGTTATAAATTGCAATTTGGCCATTGTTGATGACAAGCGTGTTGATTATTTGGTTTGGGTTTTAAGTAACCTTGATTTTTTTGTTTTATAGTGACATGGTTAGATCACCCTTGAAGTTTGCTCAAAAATGATTGTTTGGTTGTATAGTCAATTATCATTCCAGTCGGGGCATGTGAGGTTTTGGTATCTTGATTATCTTTTACATATACATGTGGGAATGAATATCGTTACAGACCTTGATCAGTTCTATTGCGGAAGTAGCAACTTCGTTATTATTTCAGAAATATGCCTTTTAAATACAGATTGGATGTAGCAGTGGTGGATGTAAATGATTACAGATTGGGAATAAGTGTTATTGTTGATTGGTATAACATGCAGAATGTGTGAATAAAAGAAACAGAACATCTTACAAATTATGTGAAGTACTTATGTTTTGTAATGGTGTTGTGTTGGATATTAATGGTCGATGAAATTAAAACACTACACAAGAATTATTTGACTGTTGGTTGATGCATATTTTCTTACTGCAATATATGTTATGGAGTGCTTGATTGATCTCATGAACAATAACCCTTTTTTTTCCCTTTCATTATCTCATTTTTCGCTAATTATAAACCCCCCACATATCCCGTATTCATTTTGTTCACCCCCTATTCTGATATCGATCACAGCTAAGGAAAATTCTGTGTTAGATTGGATAAAAGTGGCAAAGTCCTGTGTGGATTGTAGTGAGTTTTATTGGTTTCTACAGTTGCTTGTTGCTATCATTAAGCAGTGACCATGTTTCTTCCCTTTCATTATATCATATTTTTGATAATTACAACCCCTCATGTATCCCTGAGCATTTTTTTCACCCCCCTACTCAATGATTGACATTAGAGCAATTTGTATGAATTGGATTGCATGAGCCTGATACATTCTGAGCCAAATATATTTCATATTTTTAAGGAGTTGTCATACATGGTTATTTAAAAGACTATTTTCTAATTGTTAACATATGTAGGATGAGTTTTTTCAGTCAGGGAAGCCATGGTCAAGGAAACAGAGGTAGAGGTAACTGGAACCGAGGCCCAAGGAGGCCTAGGTTCTCAATTCATTTTGATGTTGATTCTGAAGAGTTGGGCCAATTGTTCCACGCTGGATTCTTTCATTGGATTGGACATGGGATAGTCCAGTCGAGGCTTGAAAGGCCTCCCTTCCAAGCCCCTCAATCCCTCAGTATACTTGTGCCTCCTCATGTCTATTTACATACTGACGTCCCAGAAAATGATGGGTGGTAGGAGATTGTCCACCCGACAGTCTCCCAACATCGTGGCTAGCCAAAATTAACTTTCCTTGCTCCCCCACCTTTGAACCCCATTTCCCAAGTTGTCCCTAACCACTCATTAGTGCAATCCTCCCATGCCAACAGGAGATTGAATATTGAAGCCCACCATGCATCTAGTAAAGGAAACGATGTCGCTGCCCCTTCCTCACCCTCCGATGACTCTGGAAAATATGTGTCTTCACGGATGCATCTAAGGGACGATTTTTCCCATGTGATTAGTGAGATAAATCCTAAAGGCTCTGCCCAGCTCAAGGCATTTTCAGAGAAGTCAAGAGGTGACAGCAGAAACCAAGGGAAGGTTGATTCACAAACTGGAAAATACGGATTTTAGTTCTTATGTTATTTATTGTTTATGACAATGGACTACATGGATTTTGGATAGCATGTTTTATTTTGGACATATGAGTATTAGTCTGAATTATTTTTAAGTTTTATGAGATAAAATTGCCAAATAAAAATATGTTTGAAGGGAGGCACAAGGGGTGTGTTTGCTTAACAAATGGATTATGTTGTGATGTGATGATTCTTATCATTAGGGGAGCCACAAGGGGGTCCTACCTATTAGTTATTATTTAATTATGACCATATTATGATTATTACT
>JZKD02S1155734.1:685962-710512 GCA_000966675.3 Picea glauca
GGATATTAATGGTCGATGAAATTAAAACACTACACAAGAATTATTTGACTGTTGGTTGATGCATATTTTCTTACTGCAATATATGTTATGGAGTGCTTGATTGATCTCATGAACAGTAACCCTTTTTTTTCCCTTTCATTATCTCATTTTTCACTAATTATAAACCCCCCACATATCCCGTATTCATTTTGTTCACCCCTTATTCTGATATCGATCACAGCTAAGGAAAATTTTGTGTTAGATTGGATAAAAGTGGCAAAGTTCTGTGTGGATTGTAGTGAGTTTTATTGGTTTCTACAGTTGCTTGTTGCTATCATTAAGCAGTGACCATGTTTCTTCCCTTTCATTATATCATATTTTCGATAATTACAACCCCTCATGTATCCCTGAGCATTTTTTTCACCCCCCTGCTCAATGATTGACATTAGAGAAATTTGTATGGATTGGATTGAATGAGCCTAATAAATTATGAGCCAAATATATTTCATATTTTTAAGGAGTTGTCATGCATGGTTATTTAAAAGACTATTTTCTAATTGTTAACATATGTAGGATGAGTTTTTTTAGTCGAGGAAGCCATGGCCGAGGAAACAGAGGTAGAGGTAAATGGAACTGAGGCCCAAGGAGGCCTAGGTTCTCAATTCATTTTGATGTTGATTCTGAAGAGTTGGGCCAATTGTTCCATGCTGGATTCTTTCATTGGATTGGACATGGGATAGTCCAGTTGAGGCTTGAAAGGCCTCCCTTCCAAGCCCCTCAATCCCTCAGTATACCTGTGCCTCCTCATGTCTCTTTACATCCTGAAGTCCCAGAAAATGATGGGTGGTAGCAGATTGTCCACCTGATAGTCTCCCAACATCGTGGCTAGCCAAACTTAACTTTCCTTTCTCCCCCACCTTTGAACCCCATTTCCCAAGTTGTCCCTAACCACTCATTAGTGCAATCCTCCCATGCCAACAAGAGATTGAATATTGAACCCCACCATGCATCTGGAAAAGGAAATGATGTCGCTGCCCCTTCCTCACCCTCCGATGACTCTAGAAAATATGTGTCTTCATGGATGCATCTGAGGGACGATTGTTCCCATGTGATTAGTGAGATAAATCCTAAAGGCTTTGCCTAGCTCAAGGCATTTTCAGAGAAGTCAAGAGGTGACAGCAGAAACCAAGGGAAGGTTGCTTCACAAACTGGAAAATATGGATTTTAGTTCTTATGTTATTTATTGTTTATGACATTGGACTACGTGGATTTTGGACAACATGTTTTATTTTGGACATATGAGTATCAGTTTGAATTATTTTTAAGTTTTATGAGATAAAATTGCCAAAGAAAAATATGTTTGAAGGGAGGCACAAGGGGTTTGTTTGCTTAACAAATGGATTATGTTATGATGTGATGATTGTTATCATTAGGGGATCCACAAGGGGGTCCCACCTATTAGTTATTATTTAATTATGACCATATTATGATTACTTCCCCCCCCCCCTTCCTTAACTAAAGTTAGTTAAGGTCCTATGTTATATTAACTAATAAGTTAGTTCAACTACTCTAACCAATTCAAAATTGTTAAAAGATGAACTAAGGGGAGGAACATAAAAGGATAGAAGCACAAAGCATGCTAAGGTTTTCTCTTTGAATTCATGTTGAGATAGTTCATCTTTCATTCATTCATATCTTCATCATAGCCTAATTCTCTTTTGTGATAGTAGGGTCTTATTGTAGACAACAATATTCAAGGCTGAATCAAATCATTCAGACACATGTTCTTTAGAGGTGTTGATCTATCTTTGATAGTCTTTGTAGGCTTGTCTGTTTGTGAATTATTTTTCATGAGTGATAAAGACTATTGTGCAGAGTCGAGTGGGCAATGATCTGTGGCAAGCTGATCTAGCTTTTAGAGTTTAGTTTTGGTTTTCTGTCAGAGATCTTTTTGTATGTTCCATCAGGGATTTCTAAGTTTGACTTTGGTCCAAGATTTTGTGTGAAGTTTTGTAAAGACAATGAATCTTTGATGAATATGATTGAAATAAAGGATTTATTTATGTCTCACCTATCTTGATTATGATCTTGGTGTATTTTACTTATGTTATTATATTATTTTCAACAACTGATATTTTCAGAAAAATACATAAAAAATAATTTTCCAGCAAGCTTTTTGTTGATAAAAAATAGCCTAAGCACTTGTAATTAATACTGGTAAGCTGGGATACATATTTTTGTTGGCTATAAACGTAGGGTGATATTCCCATTTACTTTACTTTAGCCAATTAAAGTCTGAAAATGATTGAGTAAGATCAATCCATATATTTTCCTCAACACCACCTAGGGATGATTATATTTTGTTCATAACACTTACAACCCATTTCAACCATCAAAGTTGTGGTTTGAATATTGGAATACTATCCACTAGTCATAAGTTTTCATTTTCTATCATGTGTTGGTGATTTTGACGATAATTGTTGCAGTTGTTATTATTTTATCTTGCTGATATAATCTTTAGTTTGCTGCAATTTTTGGGACAACAATATTTCTTGTTGTTTTCCCTAGTGTTTCGGGGCTACTTTACATGATATGTGATCTTGGGATAGTTGTTCTAACATTGGTTTTGCAGGTACCTTTCAATCTCAGCTCATATTTTTTCCCAAGGCACTCTTCTTCAAACCCTAGACATCTACATCTAGTGACCAAAACATGGATCTTTGAAAACCCCTTGATATTAATTCTCCATTCACTTGAGGTCACTCGGGAAGCCTCCATTGTGGTGGAATAATCCATCACTAAAATGAGGGGATTAATTTCTAAAGTGACAATGGTTCTTACTCCCAGTTGCATCACACTAGGGACGCTTGTGGTTGTCTTTTCCCAAGTGACAATTTGTCTGATAACATTTTTTGCGTTGTTTCTAGGGAGTATTTTGAATCCTTTCTAATCCCTCAATGACACTTGGAAATCCTTTCCCAAATCCTTTTATCCAAATCTTTACTGGCAACTCCACTAAGGAAAGTTACCCTTGTAAATTTTGATGAGTTTTGACATAAGTTCATCTAGAAACTCCTCTAATTTATCATGGAAGTATATTAGTATCCAAATGAATTATTGTTAGGGTGGTGGGATGATATCCCAAAATTTGGCAGTGATCCATTTTTGGTCGTTGCACATGTTTTCAAATTTACCACCCCTCACAAGTAAATTTGGGTCCCCTCACAAGTAAATTCAAGTGAAGATGATATTACCCCCCCTTTTTCCACCCCCTTGTGCATTTTTAATCAAGAAGAACAAACAATAGATAGTGAAGAGATTAGAGTTGAAGAAAGAGAATAAGAGGAAAAAAGTGATGACATATGTGAAGGAGAAGGTGGAGTCAACAATACTTTACCCCAAGAAATGGTGATGTGGAAGGATCCAGATGATAATAGTCATAAGAGTGGGACTAAATCTAGTTCCAAGATAGACAACCAAGATAGTAAGATGATATTTCTCATGTTCCATGGAACGGGTAAGGATGATGTAGAACAACATTGGTTCACCTACAAAGAAATATGATCTATAAAGAGAGCTACAAATGAGGCATCTAAGATCACGCAATTGGAGACTACGTTTAGGGATCATGCCATTAAGTGGTACATGAAGTATAAGGATAGTACACCAACAGGATAGGTGAGGTCTCTGGCCGAGATAAAAAAGGATCTACTTTGAGAATTTAAGAAGTTGAATTTAGAGTCCCAATGCATTACATAAATCAAGGAAATCAAGCATAAGGAAGGAGATATCATCTGGGATTATGACCAGCGATTCAAAATATTGTTGGATAAGATGACATTCTGAATTCAGGACATGCATCATAGAGAATGGTTTATTATAGGGTTGCCCCCCCATATCTTAGTCACACTCACCCAACAAAAGGTGACGACTCAGGTCGAGGTATTCGAGATCGCGATGCGCTTGGAAGTCACATGTGAGATGCAGAAACATCGATCAGGTTGGCGCAGTTTCAGTCATAAATGGCCAACCTAACAATACAACTACAAGATATGTCCAAGGATAAGTCATGCATAAAGACATGTGGTGCACTACATGTTTTTCAAAGGGGCATTGATTAGACGAGTGCTCGGTCCTTCCAAATTATGTGGTGACAGGTGTGCCAAGTCTGTTTCCATCTAGATAGTCAAAATGGTGTGAAATATGATGACAATGGGGCCATCTACCACCTCTCTTCCTTAACCTCAAAAAGTATCAAGCAACAAATCACACCCGCTTCTATGAATTATGTAAGTCCATCAACCACAATATCATTAGTTGTCAATCCCTCGAGTTGATGCAAGATAATACCCAAGATCCATTCCGAGTACAAGAGGAAAAGAAAGGGTGTGATAATGATGGCATTGATAGAGGAGGATATCAAGGAGGACCTTGAGGTGGGTATGGACATGACCGTGGATGAGAATATGGTGGAGGAGGTGACAAACCCCCCACATGTTTCAATTGTGGTGATATTGGTCATGTCTCATGATTTTTCACTAAGCTGCGCATGCTCTGTGCTTATTATTATAGTCTTGAACATGTAACCGAGGATTTTCCATGTATGGTAAAGAAGTGGGAGGACATGAATGATAATTGTAAAATGGTACATGTCGAGCTGCATAAAAACAAGAAGAAGAATGGAGAAGTGGATATCTAGGTAGTAACCCGCAGAGGGGTAAAGACAGGGGAAGACTTTGAGCACAGATAACGTTTAGGTCAATAAGCAGAAGGAAATATCATGAAGGCCCCTCATCCCCCTCCTAATTTTGATGTGAATTAGCAAAAGAAGTTTCTTTGTGATGCGCAAAGATCCCTAGAGAAAGAGTGAGCAAGAGAGGAGATGCAACACATGAATCAGAGGTATCTTGATGAGGCAAGGTCTGAGAATAAGTTCAAAGGGAAACATAGAGGTCACAAGAGGAAGCACAGATCCATAAAGAAGTACAACACACGACACATAGATATTTGGAGGAATTTCATGTGCGCGAGGAAATCTTGAGTGCAACCCAAATATCAATAGAATAAGAACACAGACAAACTATGATGTGATGCGCTGAGAAAAAAGCATATGAACGTCGCCAGGAAGAGTTGCAATGCACAACACGCAAAAAATCCTTGTGTGACCTCAGTCACATGGAAAAAAAAAAAGATCAAGTCAATACCTTCTTGCACTATTGTTTTTGTTTTCTCAAAGATCCAAAAGTTGCAAGTTAGTTGACTCAGATGTTACCTACTTGCATGAAAGAAGAAGGAGAGGATACCATCATCCCAACTCCACTACCAGAAAGAGATGCCTGCCAGGTCGGCAAGAAAAAACACATTGGCTAAGATTTTAAGATGACAACAGAGGTTGGTGCGTATGATATGGATGGAGTCACGTTGGATCTAAGATCCGATGTGAACATTTTACCCAAGAAATTCTAAGAAGTGACGAGGAAACCTAAGATGGTTTGGTCATCCATTCAAATTTGACTATCCAGTCAACATAAGATATGTTAGCACTGATAGTCACCCTTAGTTTGTAGGAGGATGAGCCCAATACCCATCATATTTTTTGGTGGATTTGGGTTTTATATGAGTGGAGGTAAATAGACAAAACTCAATATATGAATGATGTTCAACTCAAAACTGGACAATAAATGCACAGGGAAGTGAGGGACACAACTAACTTCAATCAGTGAATTGAGTTTAAGTGTGACCATAGGAAATACTTAGTAAGAAAGGTGGACAAGACTGTTATGGGCATCAAGCCTTCAAGCAGCTTGGAGGAGAAAAAACGCAAACTCAAGATCACTCTCAAGCTCAAGTTTCAGACACTGAAATGTGTCCAAATGACACAGTCAAAATAGCACAATGATCAAACATACATTACCATGTAGCTACAACAACCCGATAGGATCCTCCATGCTCGATCCATTCAGTGTAAGAGGGAAAAAATTCACAAGAAAGCTGACTAAAACTAGTCACGATACCGCTACAATCAAACCTACATTACAACAGCATACAAACCCTCGACTGAATCCTCCATTCCTGAGTGTTTAGCACAGTTTTTAAAAATATATGAAAAGAGGTTGACTTCTATTAATCTAAAATTCTCAAATCTGATACTTAACTAGAGAACAGTTATGGAATCAAAACATTACAAAATAGGGAGCTCTGTTCAGCCATTTGATGACCATAACAAAATATAAAAAATATCTATTTATACTTAGAACAGTCCCCGACTATCAGGAGTGTGATTTGATCACTACAATCAAAGCTTTGCGTCGACGAATTCTTCTGTCAAATTGAATGTGCGTTCCTCTGTCAGACGCGAGCTCAGATCAGCATGGGTCTGCAGGGAAATCCACTCGCAAGGGTACCACAAGCTAACTGTTCAGTCCCCACGGTCGAGCCTTCCATGCCTTCCATTTATGGGGTGAGACAAGGTTTCAACCACCAAACCTACCTTCCATTAACTACTTTTCCTTGGATATTGAACGAGACTTAATGCTCAGGGGTGCGGCCACTTGCTTCTCTCAGATAGGATGCCATATAAACATGTAATTGCGAGGCTTCTCAGAGGTGGTTTGGGTTCAGACTGCTTTTGGGCCTTCAATCCATCACATTTTGTCACGTAGTATTTTCTCCATACCATGGTTTCCATTATAGGACTGCTCAAGAAAAATACCGCCCGAGCATGTTGCATCCCCGCAATAGATTGTGGCCATTGATCTGGTCATGATCTGAGATCTGGGTGCACCGGCTAGATTTGACGTCACCGCCAATATTACTCACCCACCAACTTTAGGATCTACCAAAAGTGTGCTTTGGGGTGGGGCTCTACTTTTGGCGCTAAACAATAACACCTCCCGGAGGATGACATGACGTGGAGTCTAGATGTCACCATGTCAATGTGTCGTGGATGGATGCATACACGTGTCACTTGAAAACAGGTTGGAGGTGTGTCTGAGCATACTTGAAAAGAGGGCCACGTGTCAAAACCATAAGGGTGTCACCTGTTTGTGCTGATAGTCGACATGCATTTGGCTCTTTGGGGCTCGGGGGCTAGCTCTTGTTTAGTTGTTGTGATTTTACCTGGAGCTATGGATTTGGTGACACGTGGCTCTTTGAATTGGATGACTGAGAGGGTCTTTGGGCTCTGAGAGAATCAAAACTCAAACTTGGGCTTGCAAGTGATTTTACCTAGAGCCATGGATATGATGACGTGTTTCTTATTGAATGGATGGCCTAGATCCCTTCGTGGCTCCGGGCTTCAGACTTCTCAAGATTCAAAATTTACTTTCCCCAAGAAAATCCATTGGAGTTAGGGATCTAACGACATGTGGATCTCACACTTGGATGGTCGAGATCCACTCTGGGTCTCCGGGCTCCGGGAAAATCAAATCTCAAACCTATTTTTCCTTTTGTGTTTTCACCCGGAGCTATGGATCTGACGACACGTGGTTATTGTTGATCAATGGCTCAGATTCACTTCAGGCCTTCAACCACTTCGGTACTTCGGGCACTTCGGGCCTTTGGGACCTTGGGGAGGTATTTCCGCTAAGATCAATGGTTCCCTGTTGATTTTGAGATCAATGGTTCAAGATTGCTTTGGGAGTTCAAGCTTCGGCTCTCCGAAATTTTTATGCACTTCTCACTTTGAAACTCTCGAAGCTCATTTCTCCGAACACTTGGATTGAATGCCACCTGTTCCCCTCGAGATCAACAACTCATACTAGCTCCAAGCCTTTGGTCTTTGGACCTTCTGCTCTGGCGGTATACTTCGCGCAAATTTTAACTTCTGAATGCCTGTGAATTGCTAATTCGAACTACTCCTGGAATCTCCCCCGCTAAAAGATTAAAATTGCCTGTTGTTTTTAAGCCCGAAATGGGTTGCTTTGTATGCCGCCCTTTGTGTACATGGTTGCGGCCTGAACGATCAAGAATTTGGATGACTTGTTGTGGGTTGGGAAAATAGGGAGACTAGTGACTGAAAAAGGAGACAAGTGTTCATCCTTTGGGGAAAATAGAGGGGCTTGGGGATGAGACTCCTTTCAAGTAGGACATTAAGGGAAACCAGGGTGCACAAATGAACTAGGGCACACAGAAGATGACTTTACACTCCGAAAGGGGAAAAACTCAAGACTTGTCAATTCGAAAAGGATAGAGACAGGGAAAAATTACAAACTTAGGTAGAAACCACGAACCCACAAGACTCTGACAATTTCATGTGATAACATTTGGCTCCACAGGGGATGGCATGCTCCCTGCGAGCTGCCAAGAACATGCATTTTCAGTGATTTTTTTTTGGGCTATAGAGTATCTTATTTAAAATGAAAAAATAAAAAACAAAACAAAAATGGAGTGGTATTTACAATGGGAAACATCGGTCACGGCCTAAACAAAAATTTTCTTGAGAAAATGCCTATTGATAGGACCACCGAAAACCTCAGAATCCTCCAAGTTCTGCAATTCATAAGTGTTGTTCAAACAAACCTCAGAAATATTGAAGGGGTCAATCCATAAGGCTTCAAATTTACCATGTTTTCCCTAGTCTTGCTTGTGTGCATCCCATTTGAGCACCAGATCCCCCAGTTGGAAATTCTCCTTGCTTGCACTCTTGTCAAAAGTTCGTTTTATTTTCTGTTGATGGTCTTGCGCTTTGTCAAGAAACTACTTCTTGGTCTACTGCACTTCTACCAGCTGTAGTATCCTCCTGACCATGTCATCAGGTTATCCTTGGTTGTCCTGGAGGAACTTCACCATAGGCAAAGTAAGTTGAGTACGAAATATTGCCTCAACGTCGTACACTATCTAGAAAGGAGAAATGCCCAGTGATATTTTTGTGGTAACTCTGTTAGCCCACAATGTAAACTTCAACTTCAAATCCCAGGCTTTCTTGTTGTCTTCTAACAGTATTTTGATGATCTTTATGAGGCTCTTGTTAGAAGACTCTACTAAACCATTTCCCTGAGGGTAGTAGGGAGTAGAATGGACTAGTGTGATCCCATACTTCTCACATAAATTAATTAATGGCTCATCTCTGAAAGAGGCAGCATTGTCTGTGACAATCCTGCTTGGATAGCCAAATATGGATATGATGTCTTCAAGGAAATTTATGATCACCCTATGGGAGGAACTCCTTGTAGGGATGGCTTCTATCCATTTGGTAAAATAATCAGTGGTGGTCAAAATCCACCTATGCTGCCCACTCGAGGCTGGGTGGATCTCTCCAATGAATTTGAGACCCCACTACTGAAAAGGTCTAGAAACTGCTACAGGTTTCAAAGGCAAATATTTGAGTTGTTGCTCTCTATCAAAATTTTGACACTTGGTACAGGATCTGATATTTGCACCAACATCAGTAAAAAGATTGGGCCAGAAATACCCAGCTCTGAGGATCTTATACGATGTGGTCCTCCAAAAATTATGTCCCCCACATGAGCTATCATGAAAATCAATAATTTCCCTTTGGGCTTATTGTGGGTCCATACATCTCAACGGAACTCCCAGAGGATCCTTCCAGTACAACACCCGATCAATGATAAAATACTTGATTGCTTTGAGTTTCAAATATCTCGCCTTGCTTTTGTCCAAACCATCTGGAGGCCTCAAATTTTGTAGAAAGTATATGATATATTTATACCAGGGGCATCCTGCTAAGTTGGGGCTGTCATGAGAGTCTTCACAAGCAATCTCATCTTGCTGATTTTCTAATTCTATATTCATGAAATTAACCCCTAATGCCTCACAATTTGATTAATCCAGTAACCTGACTAAACCTTGATCCTTCACTAACTTGGTGGGTTTGATTTCCAGGTCAAACTCCAAAATATTGGCGATCCACTTGCTTCTTTTCCCATCTATATCGGGTTGGATTAGTATCTCCTTTATTGAAGTTGAGGGGACACATGCAATAATTTTTGAGTGCATAATATAGATTCTGAAGGCCTTGAGGGCTTTCACCAAAGCATAAGCCTTCTTTTCCATGATATCATATCTCATTTCTGCATCTCTTCGTGCTCTGATGAAAAATGAAATAGGTTGTTCCAACCCATCTAAATTTCTCTGTAGAAAAAAAACAACTAATGTATCTGATGAAGTGAAGGAAAATATCAAAAATTCCTTGGAATAGTCTGGGATGATGAGAACAAGTGCTTCATTCAATGCCCTCTTGATTTGGTTGAAAGAATTTCTAGATTCGATAGTCCATTTCACTTCATTCCCCTTTCTGAGCATGGATGTAATGTATTTAACCAACTCAACAAAATTAGAAATGAATCTCTTCATAAAATTGATTTTACCCAAGAAATACTGAACCTCTTTCCTAGTTTTGGGAAAAGACAAGGACTAGATGGCCTCTACTCAGCTTGGATCAATTTTCACCCCTTTAGCTGACACAATATGCCCTAACAATTTTCCCTCTTGCATGGAAAATAAAGATTTCTTAGGATTGAGTGAAAGGCCAAACCTTTGACACTTCAAGAAGAATTTCCTCAGATGATAAAAATTCTCTTTATCAGACCTGGAGAAAACTATAATGTCATCCAGATAAATGACTACAAATTTTTCCTTTTCCCCAATGAAGGCGATGTCCATGGATCGTTGGAAGGTTGCTCCTGCATTCATCAACCCAAAGGGCATTTTAGCATGCATGAATGTGCCCCACGGGGTTGTGAAAGTTGTCTTCTCTCTATCTTCAGAAAAGACAGAGATTTGATTGTACCCAGAGAAACCATCGACCATAGACAACCTAGACGAACTAGTCACTCTCTGCAAGATGTCCTCCATTTTTGGCAAGGGGTAGTTATCTTTTTTGGAGCTCCTATTCAAATTTCTAAAATCAACACACAACCTGATTTCCCCATTCTTCTTATTCACAAGCACCAAATTATCCACCCACTTTGAAAATCTCAAAGGGATGATGATTTGTGCATATAGCATCTTCTTGACCTCCTTTTCCATAATCAGAAGCAACATGTGATTTATCTATCTGAGCTTATGCTTGAAAGGTTTGGCATCCTCTTTCAAAGGGATTTTGTTTTCAATGATGTTGGTGTCATATGTTCTCAAATCCTTGTATGTCCAAGAAAAAACATCAGTGAACTCCTTCAAGAGTCTGACATACCAGCCCTTTGTTCTTTTGACAAGCTACTAGACAATTTGACCCATTTGGGATCCTCCTCAATTCCTATATTGCATTAAGTCACAACAACATCTTCAGTTGATCCTTGAACCTTTACAACAACATCATTTCCTTCAAACAATCTCTCCAAAGGGACAAGCCCCTTCAAAATATGGTTTCTAGGTAACTGAACAATATGATGGTTAGCAATCTTATTCATAAAAACATCAGCATGAGAGCTTTCTTCAAACTCCTGATCCTAATCAATATCCATATCAGAAAATTCATCGATAGTCTCAAGGAACTTCTTAATCTAAATATCATCCTCTAATACCTTCCAATGTTTGACATTGTCGGGGATAGAGGGTCTGTATTTTACCTCCACCTCATACTTGAGTTTTGGGGGAAAAGGGACCTTGAAATTACTTTCTGAGACTGCCAAGGAATCTGCCATGGAGTTCTCCTCCCTTGGAACAAATGAAATATTAAAATCCAAGAAGAAAATGTCAATCATATCCCATACTTCATTTCTATAGGCCCTCAACCTCGGGTGCTTAGCCTGATACAGATTTCTAACTTGATGAAAAATCAGCTCAGCGTCTCCAAACATTGCCAGTTCCTCAATTTTCATGTCTTTGGCAGCTTTCAAACCCAAGACAAGAGCCTCATATTCTTCCATGTTTTTTATTGCTTCAAATTCCAACTTGCAAGAAAAAGATATGGTCTCTTGGGTGGGGGAAATAAAAAATACTCTAGCACCAACACTTTCCTTAGAAGAGGATCCATCAAAAAAAAAAATTCCACGCGGAGGTCTTGGGGGGAGGCTCTTTGCAAAAGGTAATAGGCTTATTTCTGATTTCAATAAGAGGCTAAGGAACATCAGAGCGCTGAAAAATACTGGCTCCTAAATCAATATCGACTGAGAAAATGGGGTGGTTGATGGGATTAGCCTCATCACTGATAATGTAGGCAAGTTGTTCTTCTCTATAAATCCTTCTATGTTCCCCTCCAAATACAAGGATGGTGGAATATGATAGATCCATCTGCAAATTTCCCTCCATTCTTTTGATCCATGATCTAGACAAGTGCATATTGAACTTAGGGGGGACATCAACTACCACTATGTCTATGACCACACTCTTCATTGGAAATTGAAACAAGGAGACAACCAGGTCCTTAATAACCCCGAGGCATTTCACCTTCCTAGAATCAAATGAATACAGGTCATGGTAGGTTTTTGTAACCTCCAACCCAAGCTCATCCATGACAATTTTAGGCATGAGATTATGAGATGCCCTTGAATCCATCAAGCAATTGTGCAACACCTTATCATGGATGTTCAATGAAGTGTATAAAGGAGGTGAGGAATCATTTTTATCCTCCACTAAAGGTCTAGTATGACAGCAGGCTTTTCGTCTTGGAGATTGACTGCGTCTGTGTGATGAGATGAACATTCGAGCTGCAATGTTTTGGAGAGGAACCTTTTGAATCTCTCATGCTCGAACAACTCTGAAAGAGGTATGAGGATCCTAATCTTTTGAATATCATGCTCAAAGTTGTAAGAGGAGGGAGACTTCAAAATCTCCTTCACTTATGGGATTGGGATTTTGACCATTGGTGGGCGGTTTGCCTCCTTTTCTTTAACGCCATCTGTTACATTTTTGACAGGCTTCTCTGCTCTAGTAGGCTGATCAGAAATATCCAGCTTCCCTTCTTTTTTCATTGACCTCGGGCTATATGTATTGGGATTATGGCTAGTCTTTTCGCCCTCTGCTCAACTCATTTAGTTGGTTATCCATGAGAGACTCCTCATATGCAAATTGGGTCAGATGAGGAAATCAAGAAGTGTCTCCAAGACAATGGATTTCAAGATCAGCATGTTCTTCCTCTTCTTCCTCATCGGTAACAAGGTTATTTTGGAGAGGAGATTGAATTCTCTGATCATGTATGTCCCTGTTTCTTTGGTCTCTTTGGATGATCCGAGGGACATTTTTTGGTCTTTTGAAACTACCCCTACTATTAGGATTTAAAAAATTCCTATCGCTCTTCTTTCCTTCCAATTCCCACCTTTCCATTTTAGCAGAAAGTGATTTTAGTAGATTGGTCATTTCATCCATTTGAGGGGGGGAAACAGAGGAACTAGAAGTTGAAGCTTCAGACCTACCCTTTATTATGTCTCTATCATCCTTACTCCTAAGCTTGTCAACTGCCAAAATGTTGGATTCTACTTCAAGGGATGCATCTTTCATATGAGCCAAGGAGGTGGCTCTTCTTTTTCTCAATAGGAGGCAAAAATTAGGGTCAAAAGCACTAGCATAATTCATCATGGAAGAGGTTTCTTTAGTATTAACTTCAGCGGGAATATTTTTATACATCTTACTAAATCTCTTTGAGAAGTCTAAAACAAATTCCCACTCTTCTCTCTTAAGTGCCCCAAATTATGTAACATAATAAATGAGATATTTTTTATTCCCCCAATATCTCAAGAATGAATCGTCCAGAGAAGAAATATCTTCAACAGATCTAGGAGGCAAGTCCTTGAACCAATACCTAGAATCACCATCAAGGCTCTGTACAAAAACTCGCATCCACACATCTTTATTTTCAATGGCCTGAATCTCTGCAAATCTATAAAAGGATGCAATGTGCTCTTCTGCAGTCACGTCTCCCTCCCCTGTGAACTAGGGCATGTATTTAAGGTAGTATGTGGCTGGGAGAGAATTCATAAGCTGAGGTAAAGCCAGATTGGCATATCTAGCAGCCAATATCTCAGCCATCTGGTTCTTAGGAGGATAAGGACCCACCATTGGGATGTGAACTGGAGGAGAACCAAGGGAATATGGGGTTTGAACAGGGGAGACTGGGGTTGTGTTTCTGGGAGAAAAAGGAAAAGGTTGAGCGTTAGGATATAAAGATGATGGGATAAAGGTAACAAAGGTTTTCCCTTCTGTAACTGCAACAATTCTAATAGGAGGCGGAGTAGTAAAATCTGGAGTAGGAAAGTCTTCTAAGGTCAAAGATATCTCCTTCCACTTCACAACTTCGGGGGAGAAATGGGTGTCAAATTTATTTCCTTTCAAACCAAGAATAGGAGGGGATAAATCGGCATGAAAACTCCCAAAAATTAAATTTATTGAAACTCCAACAGTTTGTATAATAGGAGAATCAGAAACAATTACTAGAGTTGGTAAAGAGGGATTATGCAAATTATCAGAAAAAATTGGTACAACAGTGGAGGTACCTTTTTGAGTGGTCTTTACCTTTCTGATAATTTCCTCTGGGTCAGCTTCAAATGTTGCTATAGGTAGCAGTGAAGTGGACCTCGTGTGTCTTCCTTTAGGAGCCAAAACTGAAACAGTGGAGTCACCAGGTGCTAGTTGCAATCTTCAATGGTTTTGATATATGATGCACCTTTATAATCAGAATCTCTTTTTCATTCTATCCTAGGGAAATTTCTTCAATTATTTCCCCATCAATGATGCCATGAATTTTAGCACTGATAGACACCCTCAGATTGTAGGAGGATGAGCCCAATACCCATTAGAGTTTTTGGTGGATGTTGATTTTATATGAGTGGAGGTAAATGGACAAAACTCAATATATGAATGATGTTCAACTCATAACTGGACAAGAAATGCACAGGGAAGTGAGGGCCACAACTAACTTGAGTCAGTGAATTGAGTTTAAGTGTGAGAAGAGGGAAGACTTAGTAAGAAAGGTGGACAAGACTTCTATGGGCATCGGGCCTTCAAGCAGCTTGGAGGAGAAAAAATGTAGACTCAAGATCACTCTCAAGATCAATTTTCAGACACTGAAATGTGTCCAAACGACACAGTCACAATGGCACAATGATCAAAACTACATCACCATGCAGCTACAACAACTCGACTGGATCCTCCATGCTCGAGCCATTCAATGTAAGAGGGAAAATGATCACAAGGAAGATGACTAAAACTAGTCACGATACCACTACAATTAAACCTACAATACATCAGCATAACAAACCTCGATTGGATCCTCCATGCCCAAGTGTTTAGCACAGTTTTTACAAAGAAATGAAAAGAGGTTGACTTCTATTAATCTTAAAGTCTCAAATCCGATACATAACTATAGAAAAGTTCTAGCATCAAAACATTACAAAATAGGGAGCTCTGCTCAACCATTTGACAACCATAACAAAATATAAAAACTATCTATTTATACTCAAAATAGTCCTCGACTATCAGGAGTTTGATCTAATCACTACAATCAAAGATTTGCATCAGGGACTTCTTCTATCAGACTAAACGTGTGTTCCTTTGTCAGACGTGAGCTTAGATCAACATGGGTCTGCATGGAAACCCGCTCACAGGGGTACCACAGGATTATTGTTCAGTCCCCACAATCGGGCCTTCCATGCCTTCCATTTATGGGGTGAGCTGAGGTTTCAAACACCAAACCTACCTTCCATTAATGGCTTTTCCTTGGATATTGAACGAGACTTAATGCTCAGGCACGCGGCCACTTGCTGCTCTCAAATAGGATGCCATATAAACATGTAATTGCGGGACTGCTCAGAGGTGGTTTGGGTTTAGACTGCTTTTGGGCCCGCAATCCATCACATTTAGCCATGTAGTATTTTCTCCATACCATGGTTTCCATTGCGGGACCGCTCAAGAAAAATATCATCCGAGCATGTTGCGTCCTCACAATACACTGTGGCCACTGATCTAGTCACGATATGAGATTTGGGAGCACCGGCTAGATTTGGAGCCACCACCAAGCTTACTCTCCCACCAACTTTAGGATCTACGAAAAGTGTTCTTTGGGGTGGGGTGCTACTTTTGGCGCTGAAAAATAACACCTCCCGGAGGATGATCTAACGTGGAGGCCAGATGTCACCATGTCGATGTGTCGCATATGGAGAGGTAACATGTCTCACTTGAAAACAGGTTGGAGGCGTGTCTAAGCATACTTGAAAAGAGGGACACATGTCAAAACCATAAGGGTTTCATATGTCTATGCTGATATTCGACATGCATTTGGCTCTCCAGGGCTCAGGGGATAGCTCCTGTTTACCTGTCATGCTTTTACCCAGAGCTATGGATCCGGTGACACATGGCTCTTTGAATTGGATGGCTGAGATCAACTCCACATCTTTGGGCTCCAGGAGAATCAAAACTCAAACCTGGGCTTCCAAGTTCTTTTACCCAGAGCCATGGATCTGATGATGCGTGTCTTCTTGAATGGACATATGAGATCCCTTCATGGCTACAGGCTTCAGACTTCTCAAGAGTCAAAATTTACTTTCCCTAAGAAATTCCACTGGATTTAGGGATTTGATGACGCATGGCTCCTAGATTTGGACAGCTAAGATCCACTCTAGATCTCCAGACTCCAGGAAAATCATATCTCAAACTTATTTTTCCTTCTTTTTTTTCACCCGAAGCTATGGATCTGACGACACATGGCTATTGTTGATCAACAACTCAGATTCACTTCAGGCCTTCGACCACTTCAGGAACTTCAAGCCTTCAGGAACTTGGGGAGGTACTACCATTAAGATCAATCTCCCTACTCATCTTGAGATCAATGGTCCATGATTGCATTGGGAGTTCAGGCTTCGACTCTCCAGAAGTTTTATGCACTTCTCACTTTGAAACTCCCAAAGTTCATTTCTCTGAACACTTGGATCGGATGCCACCTGACCCCCTCAAGATCAATGAATCATGCTCTCTCTGGGACTCTGGTCTTTGGACCTTCTTCTCTAGTGCTATACTTTGCATGACTTTGAACTTCTGAATGTCTGTGAGTCACTGATTCGAACTGCTACTGGAATCTTCCCTGCTAAAAGATTAAAATTTCTTGTTGCTTTTAAGCCCGAAATGCGTTGTTTTTTATGACGCACTTTGTTTACATGGTTGTGGCATGCACAATCAAGAATCTGGATGAATGGTTTTGGGCTAGGAAAACAGGGAGGCCAGTGACTGAAAAAGGAGACGAGTGTTCATACTTTGGGGAAAACAGAGGGGCTTGGGGTGAAGACTCCTTTCGGGTAGGACATTAAGGGAAACTAGGGTGCACAAACAAACAAGGGCACATAGAAGATGACTTTACATGCTAAAAGGGGAAAAACTTAAGACTTGTTGATTCGAAAAGGATAGAGATAGGGAAAAATTAGAGACTTAGGTAGAAACCACGAACCCACAAGACTTTGACAAGTTCATTTGATAACAAGATCTACCCCATTGGCTGACTGGAGCAAGTAGAAGTGAATATAAAAGGATTAAAAACAAAGTCTGACTTAGAAGTCATTGAAATAATGGATGAGTTGGATCCCTACCCTACATTGCTAGGAATTGACTAGGCCTTTAACAATAATGTGGTGTTGAATTTGAAGAAGAACAAAATGTCATTTGAGACTAACACCCTCCATGTGATCATTCCACTTGATCCATACAAAGGAGATCGTTACAATGATATTGTCAACAAGGATGTGCAGAGCTTGACGATTGAAAATATTTACAAGGTCACGGGGCGCAGGGAGGATTACATCAACCCCACCATAGACAAAGAATTAAGTTGGAGATGTGTCAAATCTTATGACAAAGATTCTAAAGATTCCTTGGATAGATGGAAGAATAATATTTATGAGGTTTCGACAATGAGGTGCACCCACATCTTGGCGGAGGAGTGTGCAAAATATCGTGGCTCCTATGGGTACTATGAGCATATTTCACTGGCATGGCCCCTAATCTATAAGTGTACTTCTGAAGAAAGGTGGGGATCTACACAACCCCAACCCTTGTGTCCTTACTACCACCCCAAGTCTCTTAAAAAGTTTCTAAAGAAATCCATCTCCCTAAAATCCCGAACCCCTCACATGTCATGCACAGAAGAAAAGAAACAAGGGAGGGTTTTGACCACTCTTTGGTTGAATCAAAGCAACCCTGTGGAGGGGCACAGAAAAACTCTGTGATTCCTTAAGTTGAGTTACTTGGGAGTAAATACGGGAGGTTCTAATCATGTTCTGGGGGCCATCCTCCCGGACCCTTCATATATCAAGATGGTGATGTTCCCATGGATAGTCCCAACAATAACTATGACGACCTTCCCCATACCTCAGATCGGATGGAGGTTAATTAACTATTCAAGAACACTTACCCCTTCCATGAAATTGTAAAACTATTGAACTGAAACACTTGCTCGAATGGTGGTAGCTATCTTTGAGAAGAGATATGGTTGCCACATGCATCCGTCTGAGAAGAATGATTACAATGAGGCTCCAGAGGCCTTTTTGATATTACTCATGAATTCCAAAACCACAAACATCCAAAAACCTAACCCTAGGAGGTGAAACACCAAAAGTTATGTGGGCCCCTATGGGTAAGTTGGTACCTCAACTTCTCGGGGTCGTAACGTTTTCATACGACCTACATTTTAGGGGCGTGATAGCACGTTTGAAAGGTATTTCAGATAAATACACATTACACCATCAAACATTGACTCTTGCTATAGTTTGACTATGGAGAGCCAAAAAAACAATTTTTAGGGCCCCAAAACATCCATGGAAGTACAACAATATGTGCTCACATGAAAACATACAAAATAATCCATTTGGATTATATGGGAGGCCACCATTATCCACCTGGAATATGTGTATGGATTCAGACAACCCCGAAATTGTAGAACCCACAATTAGAAAGAAGTACAGAAGAACGTTTTGAACTAAAAACAATTAAGAGGAGCTAGTTGGAATAGGTGGGTGGCCACTAATATCCACCTGGATCACTACTAAACTATACTCACTTTGGGCACAATGGACCAGTTACTCTATGTACTCGCTTATTACTCACCTAAGTGCATAGTGGCTACCTTTGGCTAGGATGGAAGTACCCCATCGATGAAGCTTCAAGGACAGACATACCTCTTCAGGGCGAAGATCCCAAGAAGGTCGTTACTGCTAAGGATGTTTCCCAACAAGAAATCTATGGAACCTATTCTACCCGTTGAGGGAGGTAGGGAATTCTCATATCAGAAGTCAGCAACATACCACTTTGATTTGTTACCTAGCTATTAGCATGCAAAATTTTATGTAATTGTACTAGAGGTGAATCCCCATACAGGGTCATCATAGCAGTTGAATGATGTGTCGTCGAAATTCAGATAGAATGGACCTGATATGTAATGAATGAATTCATAGATGATTGCTTGGATGCACATAATGCAAGTAATGAATTTCATTACACTTGGATCCTCTTATTATTAGAAATGGTACTCTAGTGACCCCCTCGTGGTTTTGAACGACCTACTGGTAGCCAACATGTATTTGAAGGTCATTTTTTTGCGACTACATGAAAGTAAGGATGCTCGCATCAAAAATTTGTCAACGCAATATTTGAGGATTGGTATCACGAACTTCTGCAAACTATTACAACAAAAGAACACATCTCACACACCCTTATTGATAGGTATGAGGGTTATCTTATTTTTTAATATACATCACATAACATCTATATTTATCCTAGTGAGGACCAGGGAGTTGCCATGGTGCTCCTTTCGTTCTATATTATTGAGGAATACATTCAACAAGGAGTGATCAAGTGGCCTGCCCATCTTCAACCGCTCCCAGCTGAAGACACCATGACCATCAAGACGCACACAACATGCAACCAAATTCGCAAAAAGGCTGAAGAAACCCAACATCAGCCTCATAATACACACTCACCTGGAAGGTGTACTCATACTAAAACAATAAACAAAAGGGGTCAGGATCCCTTGTCTTCACCTCTTCTTCAACCAACACCACTAGGCCCCAAGCAACAGAAAACCAGCTCTTTTGTTTTCCCTTCTGACCCATCCACTCTAACTGGAATCACTCAAATGACATTGTAATTAGCCACTCTCATAGACACATTATGCCACAAGTTGTTGCTACAAAAACAAATCCATTCTTAGGCGGTACGCAACGTCGACCAACTTGGGTTATAGTTAGGTGGAGTGGCACCAATACCAGTCCACACCTCCTGCCCATTGTCTTCTATCTCTACTTCTAGTCTTCACTCAAACCCTCCTTCATTACTTACCCTCGATGCAAAACATGGTGGGATTCCCTTGGCACCTCTTCCTACCCCTCTATTGCACAATTGTACCACCACTTTTCTCTTTGAAATAGTAAAGCGCAACGAACGGCTTGAGAAAGGCCATTCCCAGTTGCAGTTACAACACCAAGTGGAGATTGTAGCACATAACCAAACACGTGAGCAATATAAAAAAGTAATGCATGCCCATAAAACCTTACAAATTCAATGTGACGCTGACAAAGCAGTACATACAGCTACTCAGGCTCAGTACATCGAGCTCCGCTCATCCTTCAACAACTTGCTGAAGGAGTTGAATGGCCTATATGCTAAGCTTTCCATCGCTTCTACTTTCGACGGTGACCCCCCTCCAAGCCTTAAGCTCTTCATTGTAATGACTTGATTGCAACAACTCAAAGTACATCTCGCAGGAAATAATTCACCAACACCCCGCTCCAACTCCATCACTTCATCTCATCGCATGCATGCTCAGAAGGCTCAATACACCCTCCATTGTGGCCAACGACAAGTGAAAACCTTCTCCAAGTTGGTGGACTCTAGCTCTGCTCTGTGGACTCACATATTATCCCCACCAGAAGTATCTATCATTGTCTAATGCATTTGCGAGGCCGACCTGGAGGTCTCACAATAGAAGAAAGATATCACTTCTCTATCTCTATACAAATGATTCATTGCGATGCAGGCCATAGCCACAAGAACCAAATAAATTACTGCAGCAAGGGCAGAGCACCAAAATACATCAGATATGATTTCCAGTGCGACTGATATGACCTTAACTCTGTTCACCCAACTATTAGATGTGTTGACCACTGTCATCCCCTTGATTGAGCAAATTAGTAATGTAGACCTCACATCTTCGATGACCACAACGAAGATTTCAAAAACAACTGTCTAAATCACCTAGTCCCTTCAAGAACACTTAATCATTCACGATATATCTTTTTCAGGGTCTGTAATTACTCATTTCTTCTATTTTTATGTTATTTGAGATTTTTCATCCATAACACATCACTACATAAATACATAATAGTAAACCCTTAAAGAATTCAATATAAAAAATAAAGAACATCCAATTTCAGTGAACATTTTATTGAAAAATATTACAAAACACATATCAATGGAAAGACTAAATGTTTGAGCAATAAGGAGATTGGAAAATATTGTTTTCTGTAAAAGTTTATCATACACAAAAAGTTTATTATAGACCTAAATATATCTGGTAAGATTGAAAGTCACAATAGAATTATTTAAAACTAATATTATATAAAAAAAAAAACTTATAACTTATATTATCTTTAATATTTTCCTTATTTAGAAAAAAAAAACGTAGAACAATTAGACTACACCATAAATATAGTCACCAAATTCTAGTGAAGAGTAAAAAAATGTAGAAAAATTAGACTACACCATAAATATAGTCACGCTTTTTTTTCTTTTCTCCATTCCACTGATTTTCCATCCACTATATGTGGACAGAAAGACACCCCAAATTCCTGAGTTATTTTACAACTATGTAGATCTGTCCTTTGGATTTCATAACCCGATAAACGCCGATAGAAAATTTATGAGGTGTCGACAAATGCCGATAGATGGAAGAATAAGATTTATGAGGTGTCGACTAGGAGGTGCACCCACATCTCGATGGAGGAGTACATGAAAGAGCGTGGCTTCTATGGGTACTATGAGCATACTTCACTTGCACGACCCCAAATCTATAAGTGTACTTCTCAAGAATGGTGGGGATATACACAACCCCAACCCTTGTGTCCTCGCTACTGCCCCAAGTCTCTTAAAAAGTTTCTAAATCATGCCATCTCCCTAACATCCTAAACCCCCCTCACGTCATGCCCAAAAGGAAAGCAACAAGGGAGGGTTCTGACCACTCTTTGGTTGAATCAAAGCAACCGTGTGGAGGGGCACAGGAAAACTCCGTGGTTAATTATGGGACCCATCCTCTTGGACCCTTCATATATCAAGATGGTGATGTTCCCATGGATAGTCCTAGCAATAAGTATGATGACCATCCCCATACCTCAGATCAGATGGTGGTTAATTAACTATTCAAGAACACTTACCTCTTCCCTACTTCTCTGGTGTACGACCTCACAGCTAACGGTTGTGCCAACTCATGCAACCCCCCATTGGCCATGCTACAAACTATAATACCATAATATGATACACTCACACATGCCAAAATTAGTTCATGTTCAGAGCCTGTATAGCCTCCAGTTGTCCTGCAATACTTTGTGGGAAACTTCCTGCCTTTATTATTATTTTTTCCTTCATTTGTATCCACCTTCTTCCTAGTATAATACACACACTAAACTCACTTTCTTCTACCCAATTATCCAACCCACACTTCAGAGTCATCCATCTCGCCATTTCACAAAATATTTGTTCCATGGCCTCCTAAAGCAGACCTTAGAGTGCCACTAATGGCCAATCGAAAGACCAGGCCTTACCTCCACATGTCACATTCACAGGGTCCCAAACAAGATGGGTACATGATGTCTAGTTCATCGACTATGATGTCCGTAACTCTGAGTATTTCCCCGCTCTAGACTTTTCTCACTATGCTCTCAATGTTCACAGTCATCCAAGAATGGGCCCAACCTCTTTTCCAGGAAGGCATCCTCTCCCTACTGGACTATACTCACTTTGGGCATAATAGACTGGTTAGTCTATGTACCAACCTATTACTCATCCGAGTGAATATTGGCTACCTCTGGCTAGGAGGGAAGTACCTCATTTGATCTGAAAATGATAAAGGCTTGTATTCTTGAAATTATTTGCAAAGTTTAATTCAAGTGTGCTTATGAAAAAGGATCAATTTGCAACCACAATTTTTATAGAAAATACACATTCAAGATGTAGATAATAAGCAGCAAATAACAATGAATAGTAAACACATAACATAGCAAATGATAAAGGAGTTCACCCCTCTTTTGAGCTACATCTCCTGGTCCAGCTTCCAATGGATCTTTTATATTATTTTCTCAAAGTGCTAAAATATGTTCTTTACAATGCTCAAAATGCCAAATAGATGGCTTCTGAACGTCCAAAAACCCCTAGCTGGGCTTTTTCGGCACCTGATTTGACCAAAAATTGAAGAAGATAGGCTTCCTGGAAGTTCCCCTTCAAACTTGTTGTCTCTGGATCGCCAAATTGCACCTCTGTGTGTCCAACCTAGTACCCGCGCATTTTTCCGTGCTAAAACCTAGCACCGGGCACAACCAAAAAACCGCGCAAACTGTAGGATGATTAGGGAACCTAACCCCTAACCGTCGAACTGTTGGGCATATGGCCATGTGACTGCGCATAAAAATGGGCTAAGTTCCAAGCCAATGGTTAAGCGCCAAATGTTCAAATGCATAGGTCTTTGAACGCACGCGTGCATTGGTGGTCGTATGGAATCCACATGTGACTGGGGTCGGG
The DNA here is from genome assembly GCA_000966675.3 of Picea glauca. Lineage (NCBI taxonomy): Eukaryota > Viridiplantae > Streptophyta > Pinopsida > Pinales > Pinaceae > Picea > Picea glauca. Next base: position 709,606 of record JZKD02S1155734.1, read on the forward strand.
GCTTAGCCCCGGCCTGGACCATGCCCAACCATAACACATTGCAAATTCAAATATTTTTAAAACCATATATATGTTAAGAACTAATGGTGGGTGCACCGGTTGGGCCGCCCTTCCCAAATCTTTACCCCTGCCCGAAGGTCGCGGAGTCAAGTCCTACAGACTCCACAAATTTTATCCAATGCCTAGGTGACATGTGGCAGCCCTTGCTTGGGACACATGTCACCAATCCATTCGCCACAAATATGCCACGTGTCGGACGCTAATTCATCCACATGACTGCCACTCAACACCTGCCACATGTCGTACGACCCTACCAACTCAGCTTCTGCCATATGTCGTACAGCCCTGCCAACTCAACATCTATACGGACTGTACAGACTGTACAGTCAGCAAATTTTTTGTCTATTTGACAATTTGAACAAAACGCAATATCTCACTCATCCGACATTCATTTGAACCCGTTCAAGTTGCGTTGGGTTTGTGACGACGAGGCCTACGTACCTATTTGATTTTAAGCAATTCTGAGCACTTTGAATTTTGAGCAAAATTTGATCCCCTGGATCACACCTCCCCATTGGAAATCTTTTGGACCTCCAAAAGGCTATTTTCAGTCTATCTGAAGATGAGGGTATAGTTCCCTCACCTTTCCAACCTCAATCCACTTGGCTTTGCTTTGATTTGTGCCTTTAAGACCAATTCGAAGATATTCCGCATTTCCCCATTTTGAAGTTCTCATTCTCCTGTCAAGGATTGTGTCTTCATGCAATTCTGCAAGATATTCTAGGGAGAAATCATCTATCGAAGGAATCTGAACATGTTCTCCTTGATCATCAATCAAAGGAGGCTCATACAATTTCAAATTCTCAACATTAACAACTGCATACATTTGCATATAAGGAGGCAAATC
>JZKD02S1155734.1:714109-724209 GCA_000966675.3 Picea glauca
TCATTTCCATGAAATCCTTTCTGAGATCTTCATCTTCTGTAGGAATATTTTCATGACTCTCTTCATGAACCATACTTGGTGAATGCCTCCTTGAAGCTTGAGGTGATGATATAATATTTCTTCTTGGAGGATGAGAAATTGGCTCTACAAGTTGACCTTCTCCTCTTGTGAGCATCAGAAAACAAAACACTTGCAAATAATCAAGCCTTCAAAAACCTAAGCTCTGATACCAACTTGATCTGAAAATGATAAAGGCTTGTATTCTTGAAATTATTTGCAAAGTTTAATTCAAGTGTGCTTATGCAAAAGGATCAATTTGCAAACACAATTTTTATAGAAAATACACATTCAAGATGCAGATAATAAGCAGCAAATAACAGTGAACAGTAAACACATAACACAACAAATGATAAAGGAGTTCACCCCTCTTTTGGGCTACATCTCCTGGTCCAACTTCCAATGGATCTTTTATATTATTTGCTCAAAGTGATAAAATATGTGCTTTACAATGCTCAAAATTACAAATAGATGGATCCAATGGCTTCAGAACGTCCAAAAACCCCTAGTTGGGCTTTTTTGGCACCTGATTTGGCCAAAAATTGAAGAAGATAGGCTTCCTGGAAATTCCCCTTCAAACTTGTTGTCTCTGGATCGCCAAATTGCACCTCTGTGTGTCCAACCTAGCACCCGCGTGTTTTTCCGTGCTAAAACCTAGCACAGGGCACAACCAAAAAACCACGAAAATTGTAGGATGGTTAGGGAACCTAGCCCCTAACCGCCAAACCGTTGGGCATATGGCCATGTGATCACGCATAAAAAAGGGCTAAGTTCCAAGCCAATGGTTAAGCGCCAAATGTTCAAACGCACGGGGCTTTGAACACGTTCACGTGGTGGTGGTCATATGGAATCCACATGTGACTGGGGGCCGGACTTAGCCCCGGCCCGGACCGCGCCAAGCTCTAGCCCGGACCGCGCCCAACCATAACACATTGCAAATTCAAGTATTTTTAAAAGCACATATATGTTAAGAACTAATGGTGGGCATGGTGGTTGGGCGGCCCTTCCCAAAGCTTTACCCCTGCCCGGAGGTCGCAGGGTCGAGTCCTGCAAACTCCACAAATTTTATCCAATGGCCAGGTGACACGTGGCAGCCCTTGCTTGGGCCACGTGTCACCAATCCATTTGCCACAAATATGCCACGTGTCAGACGCTAATTAATCCACATGATTGCCACTCAACACCTCCCACATGTCATACGGCCCTACCAACTCAGCTTCTACCACGTGTCATATGACCCTGCCAACTCAGCATCTGTACGGACTGTACAGTCAACAAATTTTTTGCCTGTTTGACAATTTGAACAGAACGCGATATCTCACTCATCCAACGTTCGTTTGAACCCGTTCGAGTTGCGTTGGGTTCGTGACAACGAGGCCTATGCACCCGTTCGATTTGAAGCGATTCCGAACACTTTGAATTTTGAGCAAAATTTGATCCTCTGGATCATCGTTGATGAAGCTTCAATTTTTTGCATGACAGGCATACCTCTTCAAGGCAAAGAGCCCAAGAAGGACCTGACTTCTAAGGATGCTTCCCAAAAAAAAATCTATGGAACCTATTCTACCCGTCGAGGGAGGTAGGTAATTCTCATATAAAAAGTCAGCAATAGACCACTTCGAATTGTTACCCCACTGTTAGCATGCAAAATTTTATGCAATTGTACCAGAGGTGAATGTCCATATGAGATCTTCGTAGCAGTTGAATGGTGCATCTTCGAAATTTGGATGGATTGGACCCAATATGTAATGAACAAATTCATAGATGATTGCTTGGATGCACAAAATGAAAGCAATTAATTTCATTACACTTGGATCCTCTTATTATTAGCAATGGTACTCTAGTGACCCCCTCACGGGTTTGAACGGCCTACTGGTAGCCAACATGTATTTGAAGGCCATTGTTTTTGCGACTACATGAAAGTAAGGACCCTTGCATCCAAAAATCTGTCAACAAGATATTTGAGAACTGGTATCACCAACTTCTGCAAACTATTACAGAACAAGAACGCATCTCACGCACCCTTATCGATAGGTATGAGGGTTATCTTATTTTTTAATACACATCACATGACATTTGTATTTATCCTAGTGAGGACCAGGGCACTTCCATGGTGCTCCTTCCATTCTGTATTATTGAGGGAGAAATTCAACAAGGAGTGATCAAGTGGCCTTCCCATCTTCAACCGCTATCAGTCGAAGACACCATGACCTTCGAGACACACACGACACACAACCAAAGTTGCAAAAAGGCCGAAGCAACCCGACCTCAGTCTCAGAATTGACACTCACCTGGAAGGGGTATTCATACTGAAACAATAAACAAAAGGGGTCAGGATTCCTTATCTGCGCCTCTTATTCAACCAACACCATCGGGTCCCAAGCGATAGAGAACCAGCTCCTTCATTTACCCTTCTGACCCATCCACTCCGACTGGAATTGCTCAGATGACATCGAAATTAGCCACTACCATAAATGCATTACACTGCAAGTTGTTGCTACAACAACTCCATTCTTAGGCGGTACGCAACGTCAACCAAATTGAGTGATAGTTAGCTGGCGTGGTGCCAATACCAGTCCACACCTTGTGCCAGTCTTCACGTGGACCCTCCTTTATTACTTACACTCGATGCACATTCGCGAGGCCGACCTGGAGGTCGCACAACATAAGAAAGATCTCACTTCTCTAGCTCTGGGCGAATGATTCATTGTGATGCAGACCATAGCCACAAGAACCAAAGAAATTACTACAGTGAGGGAAAAGCACCAAAATACAACGGATATGATTTCCAGTGCGACTGATACGACCTTAAATCCGTTCACCCAACTATCGGATGTGTTGACCGTTGTCATCCCCTTGATTGAGCAACTTAATACTGTAGACCTCACATCTTCGACGACCACAACGGAGATTGCAGAAACCACTGTCTAAATCACCTAGTCTCTTCAAGAACGCTTATTCATTCACTATATATCTTTTTCAAAGTGTGGAATTACTCATTTCTTCTATTTTTATGTTATTTGAGATTTTTCATCCATAACACATCACTACAAAAATACATAACATTAAACCCTTAAAGAATTCAATATAAAAAATAAAGAAAATCCAATTTAAGTGAATATTTTATCTAAAAATATTACAAAACACATATGAATCGAAAGACTAAATGTTTGAGTTTATTATTTACGTAAACAGTGAAAGTCACCATAGAATTATTTTAAACTAAAATTATATAAACAAAAAATAACCTTATAATTTTAATGGATTTAATGATTAAAAACGTTTGCTTCTTTTTAAAAAGTAACAAGTTCAAAGTTGAAACACAAATCTACTTATCTAATAATTTCTAAAGAAGATTTACTCCAACAAAATAAAAATAGAGTCAAGCTTTATTTTCTCCAATCCACTATGTGTACACAAAGACACCCCAAATTCCTGAGTTATTTTACAACTGTGTAGATTTGTCCTCTGGATTTCATAACCCGATAACCGCCGACTGAAAATTCTTAAAAGCTAAAAGATACAACGATCATTCTGCCAGAGAAGGCGGTATATTTCTGCCAGAAAGAACGGTAGTAATCGGACACTCTGAGGATGTTGCGTTAATCGTACATACATCTAAAGCATGCATGTAATTCAAATCCATTTTCTGATCCCATATTTTCCAACTTGTCAGATATCACGTTGTGATATGATTTCAGAAAAAAATGAAAAGATAGCTGGGAGCTCCCACTTCTGATATCTTTTGGAATCAATCTCCGTATTGGATATGACCAGTTTTGCACAAATTCGGATTATCAATATCATTGAATAATGAGTGTCATAAATTTTGACCTGTTTTGCTATTTATTAAGTGAGATGGAAGAAAAGAAACAGTCCACATAGACATTGAAAAGAAACAGTGAATAGGTTTATGCTGTTTAGAGTGTATTTTTATGTTATGGTAATGTTTGGAAGAAGCATGTTGTCTTCGTATTATTTTTTCTCCAGTGATCATCCCTCTTATTTTTTATATGATGATATTGTTATTTTGACAAAGAGCTTTAAGTTCAATTGGAATTATAATGGGGAGAAAATAATCAATAGGATTGGAAAGTCTATGCATTCTTATAAGACAAAATTTTAATTCTCAAAAAAAAAAAAAAAAAAATCTTCTTTGATATCTTTGTTATTCCAATAACCTTATATGGCTCTGAAGTTAGGAGTTGCTTCCTCTTAAAGGCTAAACTTTTTTCCACAGAAATTAAAACTATGATTAAGTATTTAATGTACAAAACATAAGTTAACTACCAAGAAGGATAAAAGGAGCTTCCTAGCATTGCTTTAATTATGTTAAACTTCACTAGAGGCTTAAGAGAGGATGGCACTCCAAGGCTTCACCTTGTTGACCAATATCTTATCAGGGTCATTCATAAAGAGAGTTTTAAAATTGTAAAAAATAAAGTCTACACATGGGGGTTTATAGGTATTGGGGGGTTATAAAAGGGGTATTTGGTGAAAATAGGGGATATCTTGTAAAGATAGGTTTTTTCTTATTCGAAATATGTATTGGTATGGAGATTCAACAAAAGGATTTTGGGAGGTGTTTATCAATATCTAGTAAAATTAGAGGCATTCCTTAATATCTTAGGAATGCATGCACTATGTCACAAGTTCACTAGGTGGAGAACCTGTGGGATGGCATAAGGATGTTATTTCTTGACTAAAACATGGAGGATTCAAGAGGACACTCTCCAAAATCTCAATAATATCAAAAACACTATCACAACTAGATTTAAAGAGATGTTACAATGTCACTATGGAATAAAAAAATAAGAGAAAGTTAATGTACTATAAAGAGAACATCAACATATTTAGAAATTCGAAAATATCTCTATTCTATTTCTATCTTAAAAAGAAAAATCAATATCACTAAAATAAGAAAGAACTCTCTCCAGCTACATAATGAAACTACATTAAAATATACCTAAAATGCTTTTGGGATGAAACAATATGTAATCTTTGTGATACTAAGAAAGTGGATGATGAAAATCAATGTATCTTGACAAGAACCGAAGAAAGGATGACAAAGCGCGCCCTGAAGAAAGGTAGTGGCCAGTGCTTTACCCTAGTTGTTAGACATCTCTAATGAGACCTTCTCCCCTCTACATGAATCCTCCTCCATCCTCTCTCCAACAAGATAAGGGAATCACTCATACGTTGGTTCTGACTGCTTCTTCACTGGTTTGGCAAGCATAGTCATGGTCATTATCATTGTGTCTCCCTCGGCACTGCATTTGGCTTCCTCTTCTCCCATATTAGGTTTTACACTAGGGATGGAAGCTCTTTGTCCCTCCTCTCTAATAGACTCGTAGGAAGTTCCCAAGAAAGTCAATCGACAAGCCTTAGTTAGAGCTAGTGTGCATGATTTAATTTTAGGGGATCTCTCCTTTAAGGACATGATGCTCCAAGAAACTACATGAGGGAGCTCGCCATAATTTCCAAATATCATAATCGACAATGAAGTCCTATCTCCATCCATAGTTGTAGTAGAAGAGGAAATAGAATAATTTTTGTTCTACAAAGGAAATGGGTTAATCTGTCAATTCAATGGACTATAGCCAATTTTAGCAAACCTCCATCAATGGATTTCCAACACTTAGAACCTAAAATAAAGGAAGAGTTTACATCTATCTATGTGCCAAAGAATTTTTCATAGTGAAATTGACCTAGCGAAAGATAGAGATAGGATTCTCAACTTAGGACCTAGGTTTCGAGGTAATTTTGGACTCTAGATGAACCCTTTAACTCCTCTTTCAAACTAACAACAAATTCTCTCTCCACCGCTCCAGTTTCAGTGCATTTTCCCAGTCTCCTATTATATTTTTGGGGGTATGTCTCTCTAAAGGATATAGGGGATGCATTGGGAAAGTTACACTATAGGAGTGAGGACACAAAACATAGGCACATAACTACCTATGTCTACATTTTTGTAGATATCAACTTCAACAAAAGGTTTTTGAAAAAAATCAAGGTGGTTGCAAAAGAATACTTCTAGACTCATGCATTGGACTATGAGGAGGTTTCCTACAGATGCAAGGCCTTCTCTGATATATGATGCATAGAATCATGTACCAAGAAAGTAGGGTGAGTAAGAAAAGCTCAAAGGAAACCAACATGATGGAAGGGAACCACAAAACTCCATCACCTGATAAGTAAAGGTCCCCCGACAATCTAGCAAGCCCCCTCTCAAGTTAATGAATAGGTGCCCCCTTCTCTGAGTGTGTCTCTCATCCAAGACTAGAGGAAAATAATCTTTCCCCCTCCCTCTCCAAGAAGAGAATCCTGATTGACTTGAACCCTTAACATAATGGATGAAGAAAAATTTGCATTAATCACTCAAACGCAGGTAAGATGGGAAAATCAAGCAAAGGAAGTAGAAAAAAAACAAGAGATCTTAGAACTTTTGCAATCCCCCTGGCAATTGAATCAAATCAAGATGAAGAGATGCACCATGAACCTATAACCTTACTACCAGTTCAATAAGTGGAGTAGATATAAGTGGTCAAAAATAAAAAAATGTTGTTCACCTCAACAAACGACAATGCATATGACTCAAAATCACCATCATAATTTGTTTTAGACATGTATTGTTTTATCACCCTAATATGCTCTCAATTTATGACCCTATTTATAGCAAACTAGGATCTAAAAGATAGTCTAGTTCAAAGAAAAGAATTTCTGAGAAGGATGGATAGTTCCCTATGTGTTAATATATTTTTTCTCTCTCTTGCAATTTCATAATGTAGAGTTCAATCTTATACAAATCTATAACCATTATTGTAAAAAGAAAAGTGGAGAATGAAAAACATTTTCTCTTAGAATGTCCTTCCTATGTGTACATTAGAGATAAATTCCAAAATATTTACAAGAGTAATGATCTTCATAATGTGTTAATTCATGAAACCAAAGAGAGTAATGAAAGTTCATATGCAATATTTTCCATGATAGAAACAAATGTTAAATTAAATCAATAATTATTAAGGTTTAATAGATCAAAAGTAGGTTTGACTTATGATAATCATCATCATCATTAGCATTGTCATCATATACTTGGACAATGAAGTTGTCCTCATTGCCATCATATACTTGGAGAGTGAGCCACTCCAATGTCTCTATCCGGCATCATTTTATGTCATATATTATTAGGCATTATCTAACTGTTCTAGATTTTGACCCTTTTTGTCAGAATCCAACTACATAAATATGCAAGAAAATGGATTCATTAACCACTAGATCTAACAATTTATGATTGAATTTAAAGCAAAATCAAACAGAAAATATAAAAGACCAATCAATAAAGTGAAATCAGTGATCAACACCAATATCATGCGCGGCTCTAAATCCATTGAACTAACCTTGAAACTTTGATGAAAGAAATATAATCGTAATTGAAAAGCTTTATTATGGAATCAACCTTTCATAATATATTTTTAGAAACGCATTAAAATTTTAAATAAATTAATTTAAAAAAAAATAGTATAAATAATTACGTAAAAATATATGGTTATATCACTACAGTGGTGTCAATGGTAGTTTGGCGATCCATAGACAACAATCCATTAGAATAGGGTTGAAAACATGATATGTTATAACTTATGTCGGAAGAAATTTCTTGAAAGCGAAAAGACAACGATAATTCTGCCAGCGAAGGCGGTATATTTCTGCCAGAGAGAACGATAATTACAGTGGACACTCTGATGATGTTGCGTTGATGGGACGTACATCTGAAGCAGGCATGTAATTCAAATTCATTTCTGATACCATATTTTCCAACTTGTCAGATATCACGTTCTGGTTAAGAAAATAGCTTCTCATGTGGGCCGTCCAAATTAGACACCAAATATTGTCAGTCCATCTATGGACTCTGGAGTCATCACTGCCTCCACCATTCCTAGATTCCAGGAAATATGAAAAGAGAGCTGGGAGCTCACACTTCTGATATCTTTTGGAATCAATGTTAGTTTTCCATATGACATGTTCTGGACAAATTTGGATTATTTATGTAAAGAAATCAATGCTGCATGATTAAAGCTTAGTCTTTGCCAAGTAGATTTGGAAATGGAAATGATAGTTAACACCTTATAATTATTGATAATGATATTATTGATAAGGATTATGATGATTAACCTATATTGACACCAGTGAGTACAGATAATTAAAAGATGGGTATTGAGGAGGACTATTATTTAAAAGACTAAGATTCTGAAGTGTGAAACATCAACAATATACTAACTAGGTGTTAAAAGAATTCAGTTTATGAGGGTTTTAAATGAAAAAAAATAACACAAATAACTAAAACTGAAATTCAAAGAATTTGACATAGACTCATAAGGATGGAGAAAAACATGTTGCTCCATAGATTTGTTGTACACAGTATTGACCAGGATCTCTTGTCACATTTTCACTTTATTGTGACTGTGGTATAATTTTTGAATTAACACTTCCTTCCCATTGAATACAGAAAACCAAATACAAATTGCATTAAAAAAAATTAAAAAACATATTTAAACATTTCAAATTTGATAATATATATTTTAATTTATATAAAATTTATTATATCACATTTAATATAATATTGTATAAAGTGTATAAATCAAATCCATATCTCCTTTACAAAATCATAACAAGAAATAAAGCAATTATAGTGAGCATCTCCTTTACAAAATCACAATAAGTAATAAGCCACCTACATTTTAATCACAACAAGAAATAAGGCACCTACAAGAGGGGTAGTTAGCATCTCCTTTACAAAATCATAACAAGAAATAAGTCACCTACATTTGAGTGTAGTAGTTAGATTGAAATAGAATGACTGACTTGTTAGGTAATTATTATTATTATAATACTTATAATATTAAATTTATGTCTAGGAATAATATTATAATAATAATTATCTAATATTTATTTAGAAATTTATTTTTATATATAAATAGTTTTATAAAAATTAAATTATATAAATTATTATATAATTATTAACTATTGTATATTGGATATATTTTGGGTTGTTGGGAGGAATAGTTGTTATCCTCTTATGTTCAATTCCTTGTAATAATTATTAATTTTTTAAATATGTAAAATTTAAGTTTGTATTGTTCTTTTAGCTCTCTACAGCCTGAGTGGGTCTAATGGTTAAGAACATGTGTTTCCTCTTAAGAGGTCACAGGTTCAAATCCAAAGGGGGTAGGGTATGTATACCTTCGTAGACTTACCCCACTTAATGACACAACCTTAAGGTAGTGTCTAGTGATAGTTATCCTCTCCAATTTTAAAGGTGTTGTCTAACTGTTTTACAAAATGACTTTTTTTAACTGAATCCAACCACATAAATCTGCATGAAATCACTAATTTTTATTTTTTAAAATCCATTTTAAATTACCACAAATTTAAATAAACATTAAGTTTTTCGAATTCAAAACCATTAAAATACCATAAATCTACATAAAATCACTAATTTTTATTCTTTAAAATCCATTTTAAACTACCACAAATTTAAATAAACATTAAGTTTTTCAAATTCAAAACCATTGCAATACCAACTATCACTCTGCAGAATACAACTGCCACTGTCATCTTACTCAGTAATATTACTCAATGATATTGCAATTTGCACTATTGGTACAGGCCTCGCAACAATGTTATCAAATTAATTCCAGTATCAGCAGACATTAATTACATTGGAGCAATGGTAAACGACAAACTGAGACCTCGTGATTCGTGAACGAAGATCAGATTCTACTCAAAATACAATTTTACCTTCCATAAAACTCCAGGGTATGAAAACATGATAAACTATTAAATACAGACCCAATAAAACCCCAAGTTCAATAAAAAATAAAGATAAATCAACATTAATTTTATTATTTAATAAAATAAATGAAACTATAGCCCTAAAACTATGGATAAATCAACAAATTTTAAAAGTTAAAGAATACATAAATCCATTACTTATAAAGAGAAGAGATGGAATAAATTCATTATTTATAAAGAGAAGAGAGATGGAA
>JZKD02S1155734.1:737563-759944 GCA_000966675.3 Picea glauca
TAGTGACCAAAACAAGGATGTTTGAAAACCCCTTGATCTTCATTCTCCATTCCTTTGAGGTCACCCAAGAATCCTCCCTTGTTTTGGAATCATCCATCACTAAAATGAGGGTATTAATTGTTAAGGTGACAGTGGTTCTTACTCCCAATTGCGTCGCACTAGTGACACTTTTAGTTGGCCTTTCCCAAGAAACAATGTGTGCGATAATAAGCATATTGATGGTCTTCCTAAATTAACATTTTTTGCTTGTTTATGGTTCATGGGAAACAATTGATTGTGGAGAATGTTAATAAAAGGGGAAAACAAGGCCCATCTCAGTGTGCCTTGTGTTTATTTGAAGCAGAAACATTTCACCATCTCTTCTTTGACTACATCTTCAGAAAACAAGTTTGTCATGCAACCTTTGCAGGAATTGGTCACTTACTGAAAATACTAGATTCTTAGAAGGACATGTTCTCTCATTGGAACAAATTCTTTAGGGGGACTCTCAAAACAAATCCATTTTGAGAAGAATACCATTTTCCCTTCCCAAATTTATATGTTGTAAAATATGGTTGGCTTGCAATAGGGCTATCTTGCATCAAGAATTAACCAATCCCATAATAGTAGTAGCAAAGGAAAAGGTCGCCTCGTGGAATATATCAACTCAAGGAGAAGTAAGAATCAAGATCACTAATGGATATATCATGTCATGAGAGCGTGGCTTCAATAGTTTTTTATCTTATACCACATTTCAATACCAAGAACTTATAAGCTTGTCCATCACTTACCATGGAAACCTAGGCAAGAATTTTAGAAATGGAAAGCCTATAAAAAATCCTATATTCTCTTTTTCAATGGAGCGTCAAAAGGGAACCCAAGGGTTGTCGGAGCAAGGGGGATTATTATTGATCCTAAGGGACATCAAGAAACAACCTTTTCTTGGGGTCTAGGGAATTCCATTAACAATAAAGCTAAGGTGTATGTCCTTATTCAATAACTTATCTCGATAAATGAAGACAAAACACAGACATTGATCATTATTTATGATTCAATTATAATCATCAAATTTATGATCTCAAAGAAGACTCCTTCGAATAGGAATTTAACATCACTAATAGCATGAATTTAGAAGAAGGTTTATAGACTTCAAAAGGTATCATTCTTTTGGGTCCTAAGAGAACATAACATTTAGAAAAAATCTCTAGACAATGAGGTAATTAAGATCGAAATGGGGATTCTTCAGAAAAATGGTGGTATGAAACATCAAGTTATACCTTAACCCTTAATTGTTAATGGTCATGGAGACACAATACATCACCATTAATCAATGTATATCATGGAAATACCATCATCCAATTTCAAGTGAGGGATCGAGATATGAAAGGAATTCCCCCCCACTCCACACATGCCTAAATTAATTCTTGGTGGATATCTTGAACCATTCAATGTAGTTTATCATGGGAATTGGGATAATGGAGGCTTGTGATGATGGATTGAGTGGCATAGTGTGGCAAATTATTGCTAGGAGTTGGATATTCCACTTGATAAGGACTTCCCTTTGCCTCTAGTTTGTGTATTGAAATCTTTGTCTGGGAAATAAAATCTCGTTGGATGTTCAACGCACTATCATCCATTTTGTTCTGAGATTCCATAATTTGCTTGGTGTTTGGTTTATTGGTTTTTATGTATCATTTTTTTCCATCAAACAAACTTAGGCATTTTTTTGGGATGAACATCACGGTCTTACCTCGTGTGATTTTAATTCTTTATCCATGTATTAATAAGAAGCTCGGGAATTTTGTAGGTTCTAAGAAGGCATGAGGAATCTATTCAAAGCAATAGAACCTCAATAAAAAAAAATTCCACTAAATTACACGAGAATGAGCATCAATGAACCTCTCATAATGAAATGATCATGAATACTCTAGTTCAACACAAGCAACAAATTGATGTTTTGGAGGAAAAATTCTTCATGCTAAGAAATATGGCAAGAAAAATTAGAAAAGGATCCCACTATGTTGCCTCTGTTAGGAAATTTAACACTTCCATTATAAACCTATCAGAAGAGAGGAATAAATATTTAAGTTATAAATCAAATGACAAAGAAAACACATAATACACAGATATTTTACCTGGAAACATGAATGGGAAAATCAACATTCCTTGAGCATATTTCTCTCTTGTTGTCTTATTCATTTAGAATAAAAATTTACATGCCTAAACTTGGTCCACAGCTAAGGAAAAATAGACATCACAACTTATTTCTTTACACAAGGGAAACCCTGTAGCCACTTCAACTTACATATACGTGACCAACAACCTCTAAAAAGTTTGATCGGAAGATTAGATTTCATAACATTACAACATGCCTTATGTATTGGCTTTACAGTAGGAAAAACTATAAATAAAGGTGCCAAAAAATGATTATATACCCATGCATTTCATTGGCTACAAATCTCGTGAATCTAGGGATTTTGTTATAGCCGACTACTAAGTTGGATTACTAGTCGACCTTCATTCGATATTCAGTCAGTTGTCACACGATTTCCTATCGACCTATTTTCAGTTGACCTCTTCGAATCGTTGTTGATTAATTCGACTTCAACTTTTCTTGGTCAATCCACCTCGACCTTCAAATTTTACTGTAAAGAATATAACAACCCAACATTCTCCCACTTGTTGTCTTATTTTTTGAACAAAGATTTTCCTAAACTTGTGTTCACAGACCCAGGGAAGCAATGCCCATTACCTTTCTGCACCAAGATAAATTCACAACCTCATGGACTTGGTCAAAGATTATGTTATGTTTTCCAATGTGTCTACTTTCTCCAGTAGCACCTTGTTCCTTTCCACCATGTCTCTCATGAAATGGTATTGTACATCAATATGCTCAGTCTTGGAATGATAAGCTAGGTTCTTTTCCAAAAATATTGCACTTTGGTTGTCACAATTTTTCTTCATAGTTATCTTCTTAAAGTCGATCCCTGAACACAATTGTCGCAACCATACTTCTTATTTTCTTCCATGAGTGGATGTCGTGTATTCAGATTTTGTTGTTGATAAGGCTACGACCGCATGTCACTAACTCATCCAACTAATTTCTCCACTGAACATCTTGAACACATATCCCCTCGTCAATCTTCATCAATCCATATCTCCAGCCTAGTCGACATCGACAAAGCCATGTACATCTACTTCAATGTTGTTAGATAAAGATTTACCTCACCCTATGTAATATTGCAGAGAGGGCCTTATTCCATTTCCCTATGCAAACTTATATTCTCTGTTGTTAAAATCCAAAGACAAAAATACAAATTTTTCCACTTGTATGCATCTTGCACACTATACAACAAGCGTATATGCAGGCAGGTCCACTACAACCCGCATACATCGGGATTTGTGCCAGAAAATGAAAATTAAATGTTGGGTTTCCATGTCATGATAGGAGATCTATGATCCTTATCCTTCGATATACTGGAAACGTTCTTACTCGCCCCTTTAGTTACATTTCGAAGGCTATAAAGAGGCCATTTGCGAGCTATGGAAAAGGAGAAAGAATTCAACTTTGAGAGCAAAGTTACTCTGGAGAAATTATTTACTTCATATTGAGTCTGCATCCCTTTTTCCTTTAAGTCTAAACAAAGTGTTCATCCCCCAATCTCTTCCCTTATTGATGGAGAACCTCATTGTCTCCCATCTATGAGCTTGCCTTTGGTGGAGGATTGAAGTGGTGGAGGCCCAACTGGAAGGAACTTAGTTTCTCGATTCTGAACCATGCCGACACGGAAGTCTGTAATATTTTCAAATATATGAGTTATTATCCATGGGCATATTTGTTATGTATATTGATGGATTAGCCTATCTAATTTTCTAACCTTTTATATCATCACCATATGCTTACTTTGCTTGTTTGTTGAGAACTTGTTGCAGGTATATAAATTTGGGTCAAAATGCTCAATGGTGGACATTGTTGGCATAGGGGTAGACCTGGGGTTCAAATCTTCAACAACGCACCAAAAAAACCCTAGCTATCAACCCTTTCAGCAACACCTGCGAAGAAGATCAAGTCTCACCCGAGGTAGAGGCAGGGGTGGCTGCAGGACTCAAGTGTCTGCAACCTAGCTGGGACACAAATATGTGATTACAATACTCTAACAAAGAACTTAACAGTTACCATTCATTAGTTCTTAACCAATATTTACTTCACAGATAAAACCCTAATTACATAGCAGCGTAGTATTCAATCAGATCTAACACATCTAAGAACTTAGCATAAGTGATTAGATCAGATCTAGCATATTATTTACATCACTAAGCAATAAGATATCATATCAAAAGCATCTATCATTCAAGTTACAATGCTAAGTATAGATCACATCAACAATATAACAACAATAAAGCACAAAGAAACCACAACATAGGATATACGTGGTTCACCCCAGTGTGGAGCTATGTCCACCAACTCTTCTTCTTCTATTATCTTCTGTCAATATTCTTACAGGTACCCGGCATCAAAACCCTATTCCATGAAGGAAAAAAAATATGTGTGCACCTCTCCAGATCCTCCTTCCCAATATAGGTTACAACACAAAGATTTCTACATTCTATGCACAAAGCACCGTAGACAATCTACACTTAGCTTCACAAATATCAACATACACTAGCACAGAGCCTCTTACAATACTTACACTTAGCACTTCGACTTACAACATCAAACCTTCACCCTATCACTGCTACTTAATTCACCTAGTTATCTATTTATACATTACAAAATGGCCTCAACATGGGTAAACCCATGGGTCGACATCCCCATACCCATTACATAAGCCCAAAACCCAAAAGTGACCTAAAAGGGGGGTCGAGATCCCGCGATATCCGCTTCGACTTGCACTCTGCCTTCAACCAGCCTGTCAAAGTCCCAAAATAGGTCAAACCTGACCAAGGATCTCCAAAACTTGGTCAAGGGCCAACAGGCCCCCAACACTCACCTGTGACTTGTCCCGAGTCACTATGATCTGGGTAACTCTGCCTCGAAATCCTCGAGTTGATTCAACCTGCTGCTTCACCAAGGCCTCCTATTCGGTGAACTCTTGAATAAATCCCTCGTTCACAGGTCCCTCCAGGATTTGTTCTACTGAAGTGACTACTTGTTCTAATTCTACTTATTGTCCTTCAATATCCTCGAAAAGTAGGCAAGTTGCATCCTGGACTGGCTGGAGCTTCTAAGTTACTTCCATGACTTTGCTTTGTATGGCATGGACCTATTGTTGATTTGTTCATTGTTCTTGGGATATTTTCATCCTCTCAACTATTGACAGGAGCTTCAACTATGCTTGTATGGTTGTTGCTTGTTTCTTTTCCTTTTGGAGTTGTGACTCCAGTGTCTTTAGTTCAGGGTCCTCTGTTAGTCGCTCATAATTCTACGCACTGCGATCACTTAGGCTTTTACATTCCACGATTAAGGACTTGATTCTCTCAACTATGCTCTGGGAAGTTGCTTCTCTCTGGTCTCTCACGTCCTGCAGAGTGTTTGGTATTGTTTGTAGCTCTAGTTCTGCGACCCTCTGTCGAAGCTGTTGAATGGATTCAGCAAGGTTTTCCACTTGATATTCTATTTGATCTTCTTCCATCTATTCCCATCCTATCACAGATCGAAGTGATCTGTTGACTGCTTCTTTGACTCCAACCTGCTCAGAAACAACCATTCTTTATCCTGCTGAATTTTCACTTTATCCTCTTCAAACTTGGTTTGCAGGTCTTCCTTCTCCTATTGCACAACTCAGTGTTGCTCTATCACTTCCTCTTGTGCTTGCTTCAGGGCTACTGTGGCCTATTCTTTTTCCTCCTACATGCGACGAAGGCAAGCTTCAGTCGCATCAACTATTCTGTGGAGTTGGGAAAGCTCATCTCCCAACTTTGTTTCATCTAATGGTGGGGCGTAGTGGACACTACGCGGCTGGAGTGAAGGGATTATTGTACACCTCTTAGCTCTGCTTCAATTATGTCATACATGGTTTCCTGTTTGGCTTCATTTTTCTGCAAAATATCTTCCAAGGCATCTGATACAGCTGTGATAATGAAGTCGAGGTCATCAACCGTGAGTACAGTCTGCAACTTCGGCTTACTAGATTTGGACTTCTTCTGTGATGTAGGTTTCATGGGGGAAACCTTTATTTTCTTAGATGGCTCTGCATCATCAGGGGGATTATGCGGCAGTGTTACTTTGCCTTGCTTTTGTTTATCTTCTTCCCCATTTTTTTCTTCTTTATTTACTTCATCATCACCTCCTCCGCTAGTTGAGTCAGATGTAGTCTCTTCTGATACACTATGTATTTCATGTACATATTCCTTCTTTTTCTTCTTGCTACTTCCAGGTGCATCATATTCTTCACGGGTAACCATCGGACTTCCTATTAAATCAAGGTCGGATAGTTCGGCCTAGTCCATCGGGATCAAGAACTCTGTGGGCCATTCCTTAATGATTTATTCTGTGTCCTCTTCTATGAGTTTGTAGTATGACTGTAGTTCTTCTTTATGCTCATATGCACGTGCAGTGATATATATAAAATGCCTATCTGCGCAGAAATTCACAATGGGCATGAATCTATCAAGGGTGTTCGGTGTCATTCGAAGGAAGGAATCAATATCCCTCTTCAGCTATAGGTAGTATCCATGGAACACGTCATTCGATTGCCATTGTTTCCCCATATCGCTCGTATACTAGAGCATGGTGAGCTTCGCGGCTAGCATATTGAATGGTTCAATGTTAGGGAAGGTCACTCCTTCCAGCATCTCCCAAGCAATAAACGCGATGAGGATTAGCAGCCGGCTAAAATGGAACTCATAGCCCTGATTCTGAGCTACATGGCAATACAATTCTAGTTGGTTGACTAAGTAACTAGCCCAGTTCATTTGGATTCCTTCCACGCATTTTCTAGCGAGGTCAACAACAAACCTTGTGACTTGTGTGGGTATGTTCTTCCTTACTAGAATACCATCAATCAACTAGAAAACAAGGCACACTATGCCATTCTGAATGGAGGCTACCTTGTATCCTCGCGTCCCCTTTTCCACATCATTGTAGGTATCTTTAATCCTTTGTGCTAGGGCGCAGTCTGTAGCCTTCCCTGGGTAAAAGTCCTGTGGGTCGGGTCCTTGCATGCTTAATCCAATGATCCTATGGATTAGCGTCAAGTCGATGGTGATGCATCTATATAGCCATAAGTAACCGCCATGGAAGCAATACAATAGGATTTTAACACACGCGTTAACCTCCTGGTGCCTTCCAAAATGTGGTATCTTCATTACATTGAGAATAGTGGATTGTGCAATGTTCATGGTCCACGGTTGGGGAATGATCTTCGATTTCCTTCCCTTCATCTTGGTCAAGTACTTGTGGGGCATGAGCATGCCATAGCTCTTGCGGTCTCCCAGATTGTAGTCGTTGATCTCTAGGGTCAGAATATTCTCCAGTTGTGGTTTAACTGCGTGTATCCACTTCAGGAGGTACGTCGTAATCATGGTGTAGTCGAAGTCCCTCGGGACACTGTCACAACTCACCACACCAGCCAAGGGTGGGATGTATTCGGGCAGGATAGATGGGATTAACTTCACATTTTCCAAGTCATCTCGATGCTTGGTTCTTTTCTCAGTTGTAGTTCGGGGTGGTTTGGATCCGCAAGCAGTCGATGGAGAGGCTTGCACTCCTCTCATCGACGAATCTTGAAATCCTACGGACATTACCTTCTCAGCCATTAGATTGATTAAAATTTCCTCTATTGACTTTTCTACTGTGCTAATGTCGTTCGACATGCATGCTCAAGATCGAGTATCTCAGGTCGATGAACAAATACTCAATGCAATAGAAGGGGTGGCAAAGTCATGATAAGCACATTGTTCTCGTTGCACTATTCGACGAGATAAGGAATCATTGTTTGCAAAAGTGTTCTTGGTGCATTGTTCAACGGGATAAGTAGACAACACTGTAACATTTTCTTCCAATGGGTCGAAAAGACCTAATTAATGCAATCCCATCTGTTATGGTGCAGTCCCAACGGTCCAATGGCGAGATTTTGGTCCATAATTGTTCTTCTAACCGTTCAGGAGCTTTGGTCTAACAATCATAATGCCTCCAATGGTTATATTTCTCGGCCATGGAAAAGTGTTATGCTGCGTTGTTTTGATATTCCGATGAAGTTCAAATTCTGGAAACCTTCCTTCTGGGAAGTTCTTTCTAGAGCTTCTTGCAATTTTTCTAACTTTGTTTTCTTCTTGTTGAGCTTTCTAGCCTTCTTTCCTATCATCTGAGTTACTGGGTTCCTCTTCCCATTTTGATTCTTATCTTCTCTTGGCATAGTAACTTCACATTGTTGATGATCTTTCATAGGGTTCAAGGGAAATACTTCTTCTCTGTCTGGGGTCGGTGCTCAACTTTCCTATATGGACAAGTTTTTCAAATTTGTTTGTGTTCTTTCAACTTCGATATCCAGATTTCCCTAGTAGCTTCAACTTGTTCTCTTGTTCTACTATCAGGTGTGTTATTCTCCTAGTCATGAAATCTGTTAATTCTTGCTTTTTTTGTTCCAGGGTTTCCTCTTCTTTTCTTCGACTTTCTCAATCCAGGTTTTTCCTAATAGCATAGAAAATGGAGTGTTGTTCTTAATAAACTTGATGACCTCAAAGTATTCCTATGTCGAAGTTCCATGAGCACTCATAGATGTATGGGTAATTCTTCCACATAGGCTAATTAGCTTTCCTCTAAATAATCATATTCCTCCTAATGAGGGAATCATAGAAAGTTTTCCAAACATTTCTCAAGTTCTTTATGCCATGATATTCACCTGTGTTTCCTCATCCAGAACATAGTCTATGTCAAAGTCTCCTATTCTTTCTTCTATGCACTCTTTGTCTTTTAAGATCTCTGATAGATTGGTGTCTCTGTGAGTATTCATGGTTTATTTCATCTTTAGTAATACAGTCTCTGATTCTTTCTGGGATTCTACCATATTCTTAGTCTCTTGGCCTTTCTCATGGTTTTCCTGTTCCATATTCATTCTTTCAAGCTTAGCAATCATTCTAGGGAAATCCAAAACTTCATGGTCCATAGGTTTACAACAAAGACAACTAGGTCGTCTACCAGGGCATTCTTTAGCTAGATGTCTCGATCTTCTACAACTATAACAAAGGGTTAATCCTCTCTTTCTCTTAAATGATCCCTAGCCTTTCATGTACTACGCACTAGGATCATAGTAGCTATCCTGCAAAGAATTCTTTCTATGATCCTGCATCCATTTGTTAGTCCAAACATTCTTTCTATGCATAGGAATCACATATCTATCAAATCTACTCATATCAAATCCTCTTTCTTCTAACTGTTCCCTAATTTTCAGACTAGGACAAAATATATCAAACATTTCTAGATCCATACTTTTGAAAAAAAAAATTCACTTATCTTACTTTCAGCAGAGCACAAAGCTTTCAGATTTTAAAATTTTCACTATTCTCATCTTTTTCAAAGCATCCAGATTCCAGATCTTACCTCTTTTCTTCAGATTGGACTTCTCTTCTCAACACAAAGCTTCACAAGTCAAGTGGAATACTACGCACTAAAGAAACAAATCTATGCACAAATCTCTTTTCTTTTCCTCAGTTCCTAGCAATCATAATTTTAGGTCCTAGAAACGGAAACATTTTTTGGCACAGGGGCAAACCCAGGGTTCAATGCTTCAACAATGCACCAACAAAAACCTAGCTACCAGCCCTTTCAGCAACACCTGTGAAGAAAATGAAGTCTCACCCGAGGTAGAGGCAGGGGTGGTTGCAGGACTCAAGTTTCTGCAACCTAGATGGGACATAGATTTGTGATTACAATACTCTAACAAAGCACTTAGCAGTTACCATTCATTAGTTCTTAACGAGTATTTACTTCACAGATAAAACCCTAATTACAGAGCAGTGCAGTATTCAATCATATCTAACACATCTAATCACTTGGCATAAGGAATTAGATCAAATCTAGCATCTTATTTACATCACTAAGAAGTAAGCTATCATATCATAAGCATGTATCATTCAAGTTACAATGCTAACCATAGATCACATCAACATTATAACAAAAATAAAGCACAAATAAACCACAACACAGGATATACGTGGTTCACCCCAGCATGGGGCTGCGTCCACCAACTCTTCTTCTTCTATTATATTATGTCAAGCTTCTTACAGGCACTGAGCATCAAAACCCTACTCTGTGGAGGACAGGAGATCTATGCACACCTCTCCAGATCCTCCTTCCCGAGCTAGGTTATAGCACAAATCTTTCTACAGTCTATGCACAAAGCACCGCAGACAATCTACACTTAGCTTCGCAAATCTCAACATACACTAGCACAAAGCCTCTTACAATACTTTCACTTAGCACTTCAGTTTACAACATCACACTTTCACCCTATCATTGTTACTTACTTCTCCTAGTTATCTATTTGTACATTACAAAAGGGCCTCAACATGGGTAAACCCATGGGCTGACATCCCAATACCCGTTACATAAGCCCAAAACCCAAAATTTCCCTAAAAAGGGGGCTGAGATCCCGCGATATCCACTTTGACTTGTGCTCTGCCTTTGACCATCCTGTCGAAGTCCCTAAATAGGTCAAACCTAACCAAGGATCTCCAAAACTTGGTTAAGGGATAACATACATCATCAAACATCTGTATGAGGTAGGCCTCTTTCTTATCTTGCTTGCACATTGGTTTATATAGCATGTTGTTGGGATAGAGTTGATTTTTGCAGTCATTTTCGTCTATTGTGTTTCACCCTATCCATAAATATATTTTCCTCGTAACATAATTGGCGACCATACTGGGGATTGAATCTTCTTTCTTAGGGTTTGAACTACTTTTCTCCTTATATTTCTCTCGTGTCTATTGTGGTTCTTCTCGTATCATTGCTTGAAAGATCCTGTTCACTTTGGGTCTGAGTCTTCATCATTTCTCCCTTGTCTGGCCTTGTTTTAAAGAATATACGTGCCTTTTTCCTTGACATTCGCGTATACATGCAGGATGTCTCACTGCAAGCTGTGTATATACGCTCTATTTTCCTGAACAGTCACGTACATTAGTTTTCCTTGCATTTTTGCCTAGCCTGGTGTTTGTTGGGTGGGATTTGATGCTTGTTGAGCCTTCTTGGGTCTCTGTAGTGCCTGTTAAGTGCTTGTGGGATGACATGAAACCCTCTTTTGGTTCAATTTCTAGGCGAAGTATTTCTCTTCATCTTTTCATTTTTATTGTCCTTGTACATTGGGTTGGGTGTTTTGTTGCTTGGTATCCTGCTTGAGTCATCTCATTTTTATACACAGTAGGGCTATATATCAAGTTACTTTTCAGTGCATATAGTGAAAGATTGCATTTTTTACTTCTAAATTGCATAATTGAATTTGAAAATTGCATCGGTTTTAGAAGCATGCATTCATTAAAACTTAAAGTTAGGACTTTGCATTATTTTCATGTTTATTTTTCTTCCAGATTCATAAGACCATGAGTTTCACTACCATACCTTTTTGAGTAATCACGATCATTAAAATCAATTTTATAATTTAAAATTAATTAGTCGCGATTTTATTTTATACGGTGCAAAAACTAGCCTAGGATTTAGTGCCTTGGA
Organism: Picea glauca; assembly: GCA_000966675.3. NCBI lineage: Eukaryota > Viridiplantae > Streptophyta > Pinopsida > Pinales > Pinaceae > Picea > Picea glauca. The sequence continues at coordinate 749,208 of JZKD02S1155734.1, forward strand.
ATAGGATTTTGTGAGTAAACTTCTCCAAGGCAATTAAATCAACATATGTGTCTGATTTAGGGAGTGGAGAAATCCATTGTATAATTGGTAATATAAGGAGGCTCCACTCACATCAGAGTTAATCATGAGGTCACGCGAAGTCGGTTGAAGGGATATCCCCTTGATACCTTCCTAGTGTTAGAGATATTTATGGGGTTCTATTTGTATCTGGGGATCTTGTTAGTGCCCTTACCTCTGTGAGAGGCGGTGATTTCAAGGTTTTGGGATTTTCTACCCTTCCCATATGGTGGACCTGACTTATGACTTCTCGCCTGTGCATCAATTATACAATGGTTTATTAGTTTCTTGACTTAGGTGTCTCATAGGTTACTTGCAGGGGTTATTCTGTAGGTACCCTGGGTCAGATAAGGGTTGGAAGGCACACAACCTTTATGGAGGATTACCTCTCCGGGGGGATCTAACCGACTTGTTTTTAAGCCCACAAGGGCCCTTATAACTGATTCCTTTACCTCTGATATTTAGCAGGGAATCTTAAGCCCCTCTTGGGTGAGACATACCTTCTTTAGGGAGGGAGGCCACTCAACCACTTTACCCCATTTGCATGCATATTGGTCATTTGACTTTTGGTTTTCTCTTTGATTACTAGTTGGCCTTAGGATATATTTTTATGTATAGATTCTTAAGTCATCGTGGAGTCGGACCAACCTCCCCGCTCGTCCCGTCACTTGTTACAATTACCATCGGATTTCAAGTCTTTGCCTTCTAAAAGGCATAGAGTTATTATACATGGTACATACACATCCACCATTTAGACTTTTGATTCTATAAGAATGAGTACTAAACCTAGTCTTCAGAACACTAGGATCCCTTCAACTCCCATACCTACTATAGTTAAAGGCACCCCTTCGACTCCTGCAACCTCTATGGTTGTAGTGTCGATGGTACCTATCATTACTATGGCCCAGCCTATAGTAAATGCTCAAGCTACCACCTCAAACCCTTTTGGGTCTCTTGGCCACTCACCGGGCTATAATGTTCAGTCCATCCCTATGGCTTCTATTCTCTTTTCTTATGGTATGCCCAACTTCACTTCATAGTTTTCAAACTCCATCCCAGCTATTGGCCATAATGCTAGCATTGGGATTGAGGGAAGTACACCTCCCTACACTCCTTTTTCGTTTGGTGGATATCAAATCCATCAAATGACTCCTAATATGGGAGGTGCTCCTTCTTTTAACCCTAGGTCAAATCCTCCTACTTCTGGGTGGAGAAACCAACCTAGTAGACAAGATTCGACTCAAGTTTTATCCGACAAACCTACCTCCTCGACGCATATTCTGACCAATACTTTTGGAATTACTAATCCACCTCTATCCTCCAGATTCCAACCCAAAGGAGGTTAGTTTCACACTTTGGGAAACCCCCAACCCATATCCAATTCGGTTGGGGGAAATTTCTATAACCCTCAACAAAACATTCCTGCTGGAGTGATGCGCAACCAACCTTATATGAATCATCCCGGGGGAAGGCCTTATAATGTCGGACAGGGCCATGGTGTTTACCAGAACTCTGGATGGCCTACAGTTCTGCAAGAATAATCTTTCTCGGGAGGTTGGGGTCAGATGTTGCAACCCCATCTCCCTTTTCCGGCCATGCTTAATCTGCCATATTTGTCTAAGTTAATGAATGACCCTGTGAGTCATGATCCTACATGGCCCCCCATACCCACCAAACTTCCTTCAGACATATCTAAGTTCGAGGGTAAGAATGGATAGGATTCTGGTAATCACGTCACTACCTTTCACCTTTGGTGCTCATCAAACTCCCTTAATGAGGATTCTATTTATTTGATATTATTTCAATGAACCCTCATCAGATTTGTTGTGAAATGGTATATTGATCTACCTAGGGGGGAATATATGACTTTTAGTGAGTTGGTGATGGTCTTCCTTAACCACTTCCAATTACCCATTCGTTATGATGTTGGCCTAGAACTGTTGTCTACTTTACGCCAAGATACCGCCACTCATATCTCATACCATATCCAAAATTGGCATAGACAGAAGAGGTTGATTAAGACACCTATACCCCTGGCCTTTCTTTTAGAATGGTTTCTTAAGTCTTTGCATGCTCCTATCTCGAAGGACGTTGCTACTTCTGGGGTTACCACTGAGGAAGAAGCAATCTTTAGGTCCCAACAGTTAGACTTGATATATGATTAGTCTGGGATGTTATACCACCTTCTTCTTGATGCACCATGGTCAACTTATGACCCTAGGAAAAATCCCAAACCTCATGTCGATGGAATTGTAGGTGTCACCAATGTAAATTCTGTAGAATTAGTGACAAACCATTTGAAAGAGTTGTCTTTAAACCAATCTATCAGAGGGCCAGTTTTGTCTGCGTCTTCTAACCCCACTCAGTCGACGGATGTACATTCCATGAAATCGTCGACCAACCCAAATGGTAACCAGCAACCAAGAAGGAATAAGAAGAGAGGACGTAATAACCATAAGGGTGGGAAAATGGTAATAAACCCAAGGATAATAATAATAATGAGAATATGGGTAGTAATTTTGGAGAGGGAAAATGAGAAAGACGTAAGGTGAAGTTTCCCTGTAAGCTTTGAACAGATGATCACCTTACTCATTTATGCCCCAAACTTGCAGAATATGGGAGGCTATTATCTCAATCACCTGCCATGCTGACGAATTCATTCCCACGTAATCATTACCTAGCCTCAAGTTCCTCGAACACTGGAAATGCGGCTGGTGGAGGTCAAAAACAGCAGTCACAAGATGGCGATTGTTTATGTATCAATATGGTCGATATGAAAGTTAATGTAGCACTCGATCTCGAGATTATATCTCTAAACAAGATATTATTGGTATAGAATCTCCTCATCCTTCTCTGGAGACGACTTTACAAATTGAGAAACCAGAGCCACCGCCTCGTATTTTGAACGGACTACTCAAGCACTCTACCCATAATCCAAATGCTAGTGTCACCCAAAATTACTCTATTGTTGAGGACCGTGGTCAGACCCCTTCTGTGATGTCAACTTTGGAGGTACTCCAGACATGTCCTTCACATAAGAATGCCCTACTCTCTTCTTTAGGAGCTCTAGAACCCAGTGGCTCAAAATTTATCAAGTTTGACATCACAAATGTTAAGCCTCGCTTTACTTACCATGTGGCTTTCCAAATCCATGTGGAGTACTCAAATTATACCATAAAATGTGCAGTTGTTGATGAAGTTGTTGCTACATGTGTGATGTCCCTGGTCTGTTGGAAAGATCTCGATTCTTTGACTCTTTCCAAGTTATCAAACATGTTGACTTCTTTTGACGGTCATTCCTTCCACCCTCACAATATTCTCCCTGCCTTTCCGATCCACTTAGTTGGGAAGATGGTAGAGGTGGAGGTAGAGGTAGTTGATGCAACTCTTGAATATAACCTGTTACTAGGTCACAATTGGACTTATTCTATGATCATCGTTGTGTCATATGTCTTCTATACTCTTTGTTTTCCTCATGAAGGGAATATTGTGATGATTGATTAGTTATCCTTTGTGTGCTCTAGTCCTAATGCATATATTGGACCATCGATCCCCATTATTGACAATTCTCAACTGACAACTAAGAATATCAATGTCAGAATGTATTCTTCCCTTATGGGTACTTTCGACTTCGTGACACCAATTCATCACGTTTACGCCATGTCTAGTAGGCCCATTTCAAGAGGGAGGTCCATTCCTTTCTGCACTTCTTATTTTAGTGATCCTTGGACCCTACCTTCCTCAATTTCATCTTGTGAGGGTCAACTACATACTGGAATTATATCACCAACCTCTGTGATTCATGTTGGAGATGGGTTGACAACCTCTGCTAGTCATGTTGAAGACCAAAAACCAGCCACTGCAAGTCATGTTGGGGGTACAAGTCTAGTCATTGCTAGTCACACTACACATACATCACCAACCTCTGATAGTCATGTTGGGGATTCATCACCAACCTCTACTAGTCATGTTGGGGATTTGATTCTAGCCTCTGCAAGTCATGTTGGGGGCATTCATATGATTGAGAAGCCTAGACATGTAAGACATAAGCCCAAGTTCCTTTGTAGGCTTTGCAAAGGAGATCACTGTACTTGTTTGTGACCTTCTACTGTTGTGGTACAAGAAGTGTGGTCCTTTCTTGGGGGCCCTTCAATTTCTGAGTCGTCTTTGTCTTCCCAAGCTTCTTTGGTTGATACAACAGTCGTGTCGATGAAATCTTTGGCTGACAACCCTCTTCCTTTAAGGGTTGATGCATCCCTTGACCTTGTGGTCTCGCATCGTGTTCAACCAATGGTCATGTTGATGCAATCTTTGACCAACACCACTCCTATTTTTGGGGGTGATGCATCTCTTGACCTTGTTTTTTCGCATCCTATTCAACCAATGGTTGAAGAAGTGGTCGTGCTACTGCAATCTTTGACTGATCCCACTCTTCTCTTGGAGAGTGACAATACTAAGGAAGTGACATTGCCGATGCAATATTTGGCCAATCACACTCTTCTTTTGGAGGGTGATGCATCCTTCGACCATGTCCTTAGCATTTCTATTTTTGTACCTTATTCACTAGGGAGCATTCCACTCTCTTTGAGTATGATCCCTCCAAGTCCTAGAGTGGTTTCCTTTAATTGGAATGATCTTGTAGAGCCTCTAATTCCTTCTTCTGCACCCTTCCAGATAAGGGGAATTCTTCGATATTGTAGATAAGGTAACCTCTACAAGTATATTATCCTCCTCGACATGGAAATATTAAGGTTTTCCCAAGATTGTGTGAGCTCTTCATAATTTTTTGAACTTTCACAGAAGTCCTACATGGGGGCCTTGGCCTCCCCCATTATATGTTGCTTAGAACAGCATCCCCAAGTCTGATTTAAGCTCTTTTCTAACTTGTCTAAAAAACTGAAAATATTGTCGAGTGATTTTCTCCTTTCACACTCGTTACATTGGACTTGAAAGGTTACAAGTCTGAGTTAATCTCTTTTCCAACTCATTCAAAAGAGAAAATATTGTCGAGTGATTTGTCCCTTTCACACTCGTTAAATTGGACTTGAAGGGTCATGAGTCTTAATTAATTCCTTTTCTGACTCGTTATCAAAAAGTGAAAAGATTGCCGAGTGAACTTGTCTTTTTCACACTCATAAATTGGCTTTGAAAAGACCTCTATTTGGCACAATTTTATCCCTTTTTCAAACCAAGTAGACTAAAAGACATAAAAAAGGAAATTTTTGGGCGTTAAGTTGTGATTTCATCTCATACCCTCGCTTGCAGTATTGAGCCTATAGTTGGTTCTTGCTTTGCGTTATAAGTCGTTTGCCTCAGCAGTTTTGCATCCTCAACCAAGCAGAGCCTTTCTTATATCCTTCACAATTTGACACCCTATGCCTAGGAGGAAACATTCCCTCAAGTGTCCATCTCCCGCATGCATTTCCCTGCATTGAGCATAGGTATGTTCCACTGCTGGAACTAGTTTTTCTTACTTGCGACACTCGTTTCCTCCTCTGTATCATAGCATTCATTTGTTTATGAAAAACAAAAAAAGACATGCGAGAAGGGAGTATTATATTGTATTGGTAGCAGTCATGTCACCTTTGAACAGAGTACAAAGTTATTTGAGTTCATTCATCATCATAATTTTGGGATTAGCATGGCCTTAGGAAGTTGATCTTGTTACAAAGTCTTCTCTACTGACTAGTTACTCTTCCAGTCCCTATAGAGAATTTCATTGATGCCTCATGCATATCATGGTTTCATAATTGGGTATATGCTGTCAGAGTCCTCCATATGTTTCATTCTCTTGTTCAAAGGAAGTCTATCAACCTGTGTCGGCCACTCCTAAGAACTCTTGACTTTGCATGTCAGCCATACCCTCATTTTGTCTTAGAATCACATGATATTATAGTCCTATCATGCACCCTATCCCTACTTTCATCATTGGTAGGTAACCTTGAACCCAGCAGTCGACATTTCATCATCGGTTGTTGACTGGGTGTTTTCCCTTGTGTTCGATGGCAAGACATCTATTCACACATTGGGATTCATGTAGTGTCTTGGATGCCATTAGCCTTATTGTTGGTTTCCTCTCCTTTGTTAGGAGTTTTCATCATTGGTTGTTATTCAGAGGGTCTTTTTCATGTACTTATTGCACTTGGCACACGTAAAAGACGCACAAGGTCATTGGTTCATGAACATGTTCTTCGTATGATTTCCACCAAATCATGAAGCTCCTGCTTTGTACCTCATGCTGACTAATGAGAGATGCATTAATGCTCTCCTTTCAATGGGTCTCTTTCCATTGACTTCAACCCATTTATTCTGGAAACGAGACCTAGACTCTTATGAGTACCTTGAGGCTTTCATTCATTAGTGGCAGGCTCTCTCGCCATCAACAATTGGGAATACATAAATTTCTCCTGATCGATGGATTATTTAGGTGTTCGAAACTGACTCCTTTATTCATACCTGTAAGAATGTACTCAGTGCCTTGATACCTACTTTCATTATCGGTAGGTTGTCTCATGTTTGTTAATGGTATACATCAATAATCGGTAATCAAGTGATGTCTCATTGTGTTCGACCTCAACTCCTTTATTCACATAATGTATACTTGCACCTTTGGCGGATTGTGTAGAAGACTTGAAGACATCACTATGTGGCCGCATCTTTATTGAGTTGTTGCTTCCTTTTCATTGGACCAATACCTATATGAATTCAATGATAACGGGAGGTCAGATTGTACTCCGTGGTATACGAATATCTTCATATTGGTTTTGATGTTGGTTCTACTGGGCCTTGTCCGTGACTATGATAGCTATTGGCATGTAACCACATTTGTATTTTCCTATTCATGGCCACAGACACTTGTTCGGTATATTTTTCACATGGATCTGCAATTTAATTTTATTGGCAGCCATGTATGCAAAGTCAATGCAGAATGTAATGAGAAGCTGAGTTCATCCAATTGGTTCCCTACCACTCCACTTATGGGTTATTTATAACGTATTTGGACCATCGTAGATACTCCTCTGACCTCACACATTAGGGGGAATCTGTTAGAGCAATATTTGCCTCACCCAATGCAATCTTGTAGAGAGGGCCTTATTCCATTTCCCTATGTAGACTTATCTTCCCTGTTACTAAAATCCAGAGAAAAAAACATAAATTTTTCCACTTGTACACATCTTGCACACTATACAACAAGCATATACGTAGGCTTCTCCACTACAGCCTGCGTACATCAAGATTTGTGCCAGAAAATGAAAATTAAATGCTAGGTTTCCATGTCACGACAGGATATCTCTGATCCTTAGCCTTCCATATACTGGAAACGTTCTAACTCGACCCTTCAGTTACATTTTGAAGGCTATAAATAGGCCAATTATGAGTTATGGAAAAGGAGAAATAATTCAACTTTGATAGCAAAGTTACTCTGGAGAAATCATTTACCTCATATTGAGTATGCATCCCTTTGTCCTTTAAGTCTGAACACAGTGTTCAGCCCCCAAGCTCTTCCCTTATTAATGGATAACCTCATTGTCTCCCATCTATGAGATTGCCTTTGGTGGAGGATTGAACTGGTGGAGGCCTAGCTGGAAGGAACTTAGTTTATCGGTTTCAAATCATGCCGACACGGAAGTCTGTAATATTTTCACTTTTGTTGATCATTTATTAATAGAAATAATCTCTTCCCATCCAATTGATATCTTGAAAATATATGAGTTATTATCCATGGGCGTATTTGTTATGTGTATTGATTGATTATTCTATCTAATGTTCTAACCTTTTATATCATCACCATATGCTTGCTTTGATTGTTTGTTGAGAACTTGTTGCAAGTATATAGCTTTGAGTCAAAGTGCTCAACGGTGGACATCATCGAACATCTAGACGAGGTAGGCCTCTTTCTTATCTCACTTGCACATTGGTTTATATAGCATGTTGTTGGGATAGAGTTTATTTCTGTAGTCATTTATGTCTATTGTGGTTCACCCTAGCCATAGATATATTTTCCTCATAACAACAGTCATTTCCAAGTTTCCCTTGGTTGCATATAACATAGTCTTTTGTGCCACACAAATACCTTAATACTCTTTTGACAACTGTCCAATGCCCCTTTCTAGGTGTCGACGTGTACCTTCTCAACACTCCCACTACATGAGCAATGTTTGGTCGAGTGTATACCATCACATACATTAGACTACCAACATCACTCACATAGGGAACACATGCCATGTCCTCTATTTATTCTTGTATCTTTGGACATTGTTCAGTAGTTAGCCTTGCTCCAACAAAAATTGGAACCTTTACAGGTTTGCACTCCTACATATTGAAAAATTTCAAAATTGTTTCAATGTACTTCTTTTGGTTCAACCAAATATTCCTAGCTGCTCGATCTCTCCTGATCTCCATTCCCATAATGAAGTTCGTTGCACTAAGATCCTTCATGTCGAACTTGGAGGATAACTACTTCTTCACCTCCTTTATTGTGTCCATGCTATTTCCAACCAACAACATGTCGTCGACATACAATGCTACATATGAAATTACCACCTTCTTCTTTGGAAGATATGCAGTGATTATCTTTTCTTCTCACAAATCCCAAACTAAGGATGTTTTTTGTCAAAATTTTGATACCACATCCTTGGTGATTACTTTAGACCATAAAGGGATATTTTCAACTTGCATACCAAATATTTCTTTCCCTTTACTACAAATCCTTCAGGTCATTTCATGTAGTTTTATTCTTCCAAGACCCCATGTAGGAATGATGTCTTCACCTCCATCTGTTCTATTTCCAAATTAAATGTTGCAACCAAAGACATCGATACTCTGATGGAAGTTAATTTTGCAACAGGGGAAAAAATATCACCAAAGTTGACTCCTTCAACTTGGGAATATCCTTTTTCTACCAGTCTAGCTTTGAATTTCTCAACTTGACCTATTATGTTCATCTTCTTCTTGAATATCCACTTGCTACCTACAAGATTTCTTGATCTAAAAATGAAGAAGACTTGTATTCTTGAAAATATTTGCAAGTAAAATTTATGTGTTAAAATGCAAATGGATCAACTTTGTAAACACAACTTGATTATAATTTACTCATTCAAGATGCATATAGACAGCAACAATAATAGTGAACAGAAAACACATAACACAACAAATGATAAAGGAGTTCACCCCTCTCTTGGGCTACATCTCCTGGTCCAGCTTCCAATGGATCTTTTCTATTATTTGCTCAAAGTGCTAAAAAATGTGCTTTACAATGCTCAAAATTCCAAATAGACTACTCTAATGGATTCAGAATGTCCAAAAACCCCTAGCTGGGATTTTTCGGCACCTCGTTTGGCCAAAAATTGAAGAAGATAGGCTTCCTGGAAGTCCCCCTTCAAACTTGTTGTTTCTGCATCTACAAATTGCACCCATGTTGGCTCAACCTAGCCCACACGCATATTTAAGCGTAAAAACTTAGCACCGGATGCAACCGCGTGAACCATGCAAATTGTAGGATAGTTACGGGTGCACATAGCCCTTAACCGCCAGGGCTATGGTCGTATGACCCATATGACCGCACGCAAGTGCAAACATAGGCCCCTGTTTCCACAAACCAATGGTTGAACAACAAGTGGTGGGTTGTTTGTATAACTATTGAACTAAATTCAACCCAAATCACGTGCGTGCATATATGACATAACATTTGGTCATATTACAACAATGTATGCATCCAGGGGTTGGGACTAAGCCCCAGCCCGGACCCCCGCACCAATACATAAACAATTCAAACTTAAATTTATTTAAAACCATACATATATCAAGACATATGGTGTGGCGCATTGGCAATGCAAACTTTGTAAAGGTTGTATTCGTGGGTGGAGGTCACGGGTTCGAACCCGGTGGACTCCAATAATGTTTTATACAAACAACCAATAACGAGGTGCCATGTGGCAGCCTATGACTTGGCCACGTGGCACCGTACAACCAACCAAATACTGCCACATGTCACAGTGTCATTCATCCACATCTACCAACTATCTGCCACTCATCCCTGCCATGTGTCATACGAACTGCCACATCAGTAGCTGTATGGACTGTACAGACTGTACAGTCAGCATCCCTTTTTTTGCCTGTTTGTCATTTCGAACAGAACATGATATCTCTCGCTCCAATTGTTCGTTTGAACCCAAATGAGTTGTCTTGGGTTCGTAACGATGAGGCCTACGTTCCCGTTCGATTTGAAGTGATTCCGAGCACTTTGAAGTTTTGAGCAAAATTTGATCCCCTGGATCACACCTCCCCATTGGAAAGATTTTGGACCTCCAAAAGACTATTTTCAGTCTGTTTGAAGATGAGGGTATAGTTCCCTCACCTTTCCAACCTCAATCCACTTGGCTTTGCTTGGATTTGTACCTTTAAGACCAACTCGAAGATACTCCGCATTTCCTCGTTTTGAAGTTCGCATTATCCTATCAAGGATGGTGTCTTCATGCAGTTCTGTAAGATATTCTAGGGAAAAATCATCTATAGAAGGAATATGAACATGCTCTCCTTGATCATCATTCAAAGGAGGCTCATAGAATTTCAAATTCTCAACATTAACAACTGCATACATTTGCATATAAGGAGGCAAATCTAAATGAAAGGCATTGTTACCAATCTTGTCAATAATCTTGAAAGGACCATATCGAATTG
>JZKD02S1155734.1:773712-802413 GCA_000966675.3 Picea glauca
CAACACCATCAAAGTATCGTTGTAACTAACTGTACAAAAAAGTGGCATCATAATGAGATTGAGAATAAGAAAAAAATTCTTTACTATGAAAGGCCATACTTATGTTAAAGAAGAAAATAAATTATAAAAAATAAGAACAAACTCCTACAAACTCTCATAAACTTCAAAACATTTATAATACCAATAATATTTATAATGTGTTAACCCGTGGAAACCAAAATGAGTTCAATAATCATATTTTCAAGTAATTTAACTTTTATTTTAAGTCCAAGAAGTTGATATTCATCACGATGAACCATAAATCGTCATCATCGTCATTTTAGACAAATAAATAAATAGCATTAATTTCATTTTTGGTATAAAATGCCACGCAATAAATTTTAAATCATGTATACTTTTTGTTAATTATATTAATAGTTTTTTTTAAGAATTAAAATTGAAAATATCACATTTAATTGTATATGTTTATCAAAATCTCGTAATGTCCTCGACAAAATTACAAACGTTTCTACAAAAGATCATGTTTTTTCCATAGAAGACATAAATTTTGGGTTTAAGCAACTTGCAAATGGGAAAGCTAAGGACATCAAGGGTTACCAAGATGAAATATTAAAAATTGCAGGGCATATTATGATCCCTCACATACACAAGATCTTCAATTTAGTAGTCAAGCAGGGCTTCCCTAAACTTCGGAATCAAATCCTCATTGTACCTATTGTTAAAAGTGGGGATAAAAGCAATCCCTCTAATTATAAGACCATTATGATTATCCCTATTTTATCCAAGGTATATGAAAGTATTTTGGAAAAGAAGATAAGCACATGGATAGAAAGCCACAGAAAAAGAGCTAAAGGTCATGCCAACTTTAGAGGTTATCACTCAATTCTGGACCACCTTATCATGATTAGGATCATTGCAGAGGAGTGTTGCAACAACAAAACCAATATCCTTTGTTGTTTCATTGAATTTAGAAAATATTTTGACATTGTGCCTAGGACCAACCTTTGGAATAGGTTAGAAGAGATAAAAGTTCCCTCTGAGATGAGAGTTATTGCGGTAAGGTTGTATGAGAATGTTATTTCAAATTTTAGGAGCACTGAAGGTTGGTTAGAATAAATTAACTACAATATAGGATTCAATCAAGGTTGTCCCCTATCCCCTACCATTTTTCGAATTTACATTGACAAGTTAGAATATTGTTTGGAAGTCACGGGTTGTGTTGGACCAACTCTTGCTAGTATTGTAATCATCCTTCTTCTTTATGTCGATGATATTGTTCTTATGGAAAGGAATCCATAAGACTTTAGTAAGAAACTTATAATCCACAAGGACTTCTTCTTTATTACATGTATGATTGCAAACACTAACAAAGAGAAGGTTATGATCATTAAATCCAACAAGATCACCTACAATATTTTTTATATGACAACAATATCTTGGAGGAAGTGCTTTTGTACAAGTATCTTGGAATTGATATTCATCACAAGCTCAATTGGAACTATAGCAATGAGAAAATGATAAATGGAGGGTGGAAATATTATTATGGTCTTGAAAATAATTGTAAATTAGCATACCTTTGGCTATGGGATAAGAAAAAGATCCTCTTTGAGACTCTTGTCACTCTTGTTATCATATATGTAATTGTTTGGGGATGAAGTATCTCTCGATAATTTCGTACAAAGATAGAGAAGATCCAAAATAATTTTATAACTTGTAATCTCAAAATGAAGGGAAATGCACCCTATCCCATCCTCCTCATTGAAGTGATCCTTTCCCCCATTGAGAGAAAAACTATGATTAGTTAACTAATGTACAAGAACAACATAAACAAAATAGATGATAAGAGGCTTACAGAAATTGCTTCAAACTCTAGTCAAAATGACTAATGGCTCAAGCAGGGATGGCATAATGATGCCAAGTCTTAGATAAATCATTAGGGAATAAAAGAAGAAGTTATTCTATAGAAGATCGATGATATTAAAAATATTGTACAAACTAAATTTAAGGAGAATATGTTGATTAATTAGGTTGGTTGTCATTGGTGTCAACCCTTGAAGCAAGTACGATAGAAAATTCTGGTAGCCCCAATAGTATGGTTGTTGGCACAGGGGCAGAACCAGGGTTCAACACTCAAGAGCGCACCAAAAAAATTCTAACTATAGGCCCTTTCGGCAACACCTGCGAAGCACATGAAGTCTCACCCGAGGTAGAGGCAGGGGTGGTTGCAAGATTCGGGTGTCTGCAACCTTAGCTGGGACATAGATCTATGATTATCTTTCTTACAGCACACTTAGAATTAGTTATTTCCTAACATACATTCATTAATACACTTTGCAGAAAGCACAGAGCACCGCAGTACTTACTTAGATCTATCACTTAGCAATGATAAACAAGTTATACTCAATAGATTAAGCACTTAGCATCTTATGTATCACATCTAGCATGCATTCATATCTCATAAGCACGAAGCATCAATAAATCTATCTAAACATATTAGAGCACTTAGCAAGGGAGAGACAAACACATCAACACAGTACACAACTGTGGTTCACCCCCACCCTGGGGCTATGTCCACAAAGTCTTATTTATATTATCTTGGCCAAGCAGTTACAACACGGAGCTTCAATGACCCTTACCCCGCACAGGACAAGAGATGTGCATAGCTCGCTAGATCCTCTTTCCCTGGGCAAATCCAAGCACTAAGCCTTCTCACACTCTGTGCACTCAGCACTATTACATCATGCATAGAGCTCTTACGGTCACACAGACTTCTGATCACATATATCCAACTTATGCACTAAGCCATTGACTAGATAGGGCCCCCCTTTCTTACATGGGCTAGACCTCTATTTATACATAGAAAAAGGCCTAAACAAGGGTCGACATCTCTTTCCAATTACAATATTCCCAAAAAACCCAAAAAGGTTCCACAAAAGGTGGCGAGATCCTGTGATCTCCACTTTGCTATGCGCTCCATCTTCGACAGGCAGTCGAAGTACCAAATGGTCAACTATGACCAAGTATTCCTCAAACCTTGGTCGAGGGCCAACAGGCCCCCAACACTCACCTGTGACTCGTCCCGAGTCACTCTTCTTTGGGTAATTTTTCCTCGAAGGCTTCGAGCTTCGCTCGAGCTTCTTTGACCTTTTGCTTTGCTATTGCTTCTTTCTCGGTAAACTCTTGAATGAGTGCGTTACTAATTGGTCCTTCTAAGCGCTGCTCTGTTGTGTTCATGACCTGTTCTAGGTCTTTCCCTTGGCTCTCAATCTCTAAGAATAGTTGACATGCCCTATCCTGCAAAAGTTGAAATTGTTGTGTCACTTCCATGACCTTACTCTGGATCATATGAATCTACTATTGTACGATGCACTTTTCGTGGGACCTTTTCATTTTCTCTATGGTTGGTAGGGCCTTCAACTGCAACTGAAGTCTATCTGCCTGCTACTTCACCTCTTGGAGTTGTGACTCCAATTTATGTAATTTTGGGTTCTCGGTCAGGCTCTCATGTATCTGCGCACTTCTGGTACTTAGTTGTTTGCATTCTTCAGTGAGTCCTTTGATCCTTTCTACTGTACCACGGGCAGTTATTTCTCGTTGGTCGTTTTCTTCTTGCGAGGTGATCGATATAGCTTGGAGCTCTAGTTCTACTATTCTTTGTTGTAGTTGTTGAATGACTTCAGCAAGCTTCATTACTTGGTGTTCTATAGGTTCTTCTGCCTTATGTTCTAAGCTAGTCATAGAGCGAAATTATCTGTTGACAGCTTCTTCGATCCCGATCTGCTTCATGAGCAGCTGCTCCTTTTCTTTCTAGATCTTTGTGTGTTCTTGATCATACTTCTCTTGGATGGCCTCCTTCTCCTACTATGCAGCTTGGCGCTTCTCTATGATTTCCTCGTGTGTGTGCTTTAGGGCCTGGGTCGCCTGCACTGTTACTTCTTCTGCTTTTCGAAGGCATACTTCGATTAGGTTGGAAATCCTATGAAGTTGAACTGACTCGTCTTTTGCTTCAGTTGTTCCTTCTGGCATCGACGTAGTGGGGACTGCGTGGTTAGACTGGAGGGCTCGTTGTACTCCTCGGAGTTTAGTTTCAATTTTGTCATACATCGTTTCTTGCTTGGCCTCCTACTTTTCTGTAATATCTTCTATAGCTTCATTCAAAGTTGTGAGGAGAAAGGTGAATTCATCTTGATTGAGCGTGGTCTTCATCTTGGTCACGATTGCTTTGGCTTTCTTCTTAGAGGAAGACTTTGAAGGTGACCCTTTTCTCTTCTTTAGAACTTCAACTTTGTCTTCTGGTTTCTTCACAACTTCCTCTAAGTATTCGTTGTTACCTTCTTGATATGGTGTGATGAAAGTTGTCCTTACAGAGTGGCTATCCACATCTTGAACCTCTTCATTTTTCTTTGTCTCCTTCGTCTTCTTTGTCTTCTTCATCTTACTGGGCCCAGGTGTGTTCTGCACAACTTCTGCGCTGTCAATATCTGAAATGTCTACTAGATTGGTTGGAACAAGGAGGTCCTCCAACCATTTCTTGGTGATTTCTTCTAAGTATTCTTCAGTCAGCTTATAATAGGACTGGAGCTATTCCTGGTGTTCATCAACGTGTGGAATTAGGTAGATAAAGTGGCAATCCACATTGAACTTTATCAAAGGTAAAAACCTTTGTAAAGTGTTCAGGGTTATGCGAGGTGCACCCCCTATAGATTCTTTGAGTTGGTTATAGTATCTGTGAAAAATGGCATTTGACTGCCACTGCTTTCTCATGTCCGTTGAGTACCACAAGGGACTGAACTTCGTAGCAAACGGTTCGAATGGGGCGAGGTCTGGGAAAGTTGCACCTTCCAGTAGCTCCCATGCAACAAAGGCGATCAATATTAGTAGCCAGCTGAAATGGAATTCATGCCCCTGGTCCTGGGCTTCTCTATAGTCAATCTCTAGCTGTTTGACCAAATACTTTGCCCAATTCATCTAGAGTTCTTCTACACATTTTTCTGCGAGGTCCACTACGAAGCCTGATACTTGCGTAGGTCTATTCTTATGGACCATCTTCCCTGCTATCATTTGACATGCGAGGCGCACTGCACCACTCTCTATAGAGGTGACCTTGTAACCTCACGTGCCTTTTTAAACATTTCCATATACCTCTTTAATATTTTGTGAAAGCACGCAGTCTGTGGTCTTCCCAGGGTAGTACTTGTTAGCGATATTTCTTGTAATGGGGGTGAACTGCGAAGGAATGGGTTAAAAACCCACTTACCCTAAGTTTGGGATGTGAATGTGTCTATGTTTAAGTGGAAATCAAGTTTGGATGGTAGAGATTCACGCGCCCGGATCAACGACGCACATAGGATTCTGGAGCCCCCCTGCCTTTCTACCTTTAAGCAGAGGAGGGGGGTCTGGAATCGAGGATGCAACTCTCCGACGACTGCGATTGGAGCGCCCGGATCAATGGCGCACAGGCAATCCGAACATCCTCTGTCTTTCTGTGTTTAATCAATGTGGGACCCCTCCCTGTCATGTCGTCTTGCCATCTGTTCTCCACCTAACCATGCGATGAGGCTCTCTCCCTTTATCCCTTTCCTCATCCTCCGACACCTGTTCACCTCCCCTCTTATGTTCCGCGTGGTTCC
Organism: Picea glauca; assembly: GCA_000966675.3. NCBI lineage: Eukaryota > Viridiplantae > Streptophyta > Pinopsida > Pinales > Pinaceae > Picea > Picea glauca. The sequence goes on from JZKD02S1155734.1 coordinate 779,343, forward strand.
TTCCCCATCTCATCATCCACTCACCACCCACCATGTGTCTTTCCATGTAACCTCTCACACACCTCATCACTTCATATCTCATCCTCCTAGTTTTGATGCCACCGCTCTCGTTATGCACCCCCATCCTTCGCATCAGCCTCCACGCCTATTCATTGGGTCGTTCAGCTAATCCAGGTGGCAGCGCGAAGGGTCTTCCACGTCCCAAAGGTACCGAGTTGATCGGGCCATCCTCAATCAAAATGAAGCAGTTATTGAAGTAGTTGGTGGTGGTTAGACATCGTCTCTACCATAATCAGAAATCCCGGCAACAAATTAAAGGCACGTCGATTTGCCCACGGAACTGTCAGGAGTTCGATTGCGTCTGCCATGGTTGCACGATCATTCAGAGACGACAGCCATAGATTGTCAGAAGCCATGCAGACGTAATGTGTTTAATGCAGCGTCTCAATTTTGTTGTTGTTGTTTTCTTGAGTATATGAGGGCGTTTTCGCCATTTTTGTATCTATTGATGGTTGAGTAGAGCTCCCGGTTGTAAATCTTTAACGAAGCACTAATACTCTGGTTATGTATAGATTTCTGAGACTTCTTGCCTTATGAATGCCAGTTTCTTTTACATCTTTGTTCTACTGTGTTAGAACAGCTCGGAATTGGAGGGTCCAGTCGAGTTGTAGCTGTTATAGGATGATGTTGGATAGGATCACTATAGCAGTTACGTTGTTCTAATCGGTACTTGTGTTTTTCTCAGCGCTGAGTGACTTGGAATTGGAGGATCTAGTCAAGTCCCCTTTTCAGTTTCTTGAGACCATGAACCAAGAGGATCTTGCATTCAGGGTTTTTCTTCTACAAACCGCTGAAAGCCTATTGCCCAAAGTTGTTTGTTCACCTTCCTTACCAAGTCTTCCACCTGCTCATCTTTTAATCAACCCACTGGCTGAAGTTAGGTCAAGACCTCCTTGGTCCCATACATGCTAGACCCCATCCCTGAGTTAGGGTAATATCTCCTCGAGCATTTATCTCCATTTGATCATCCCTTTATAAACAAATCGTGAAATTAAACTGATGGGTGTCGGTCTCGGCTCCTGCAAGAAATCCAGGAGTGACTTCTGACGCTAACATTTCTGGCACCGTTTCCGGGGACGAAGTTGAATATTTTCCCCGGGATTGAACGACAACGATCAGCTAATTCTGAAGGTGCATCAGATATCAAAACTATTGAGATTTCTACTGTGCACCTGGTGACTCCATTGTGACGACTCCACTAGAGTGAACCCGCTGTTTTAAGTGTGGCTTCCAGAGGCAGACATATGCGGTCACATCCACAGCTACCTCTAGCTACACCTGTAACTCATCCAGAGGTGGTTTTCAGAAAAAGAAAGGCCCCTGAAGAAGAAGCTTCCACCGCCAAAACAGGTAATCCACCTTTTCCTCCTGTAATAACTCCTTTTTCTCCTCCTCAGTTTCTTGAAAGGCCTCCTTCAGAGGTTTCCCGTTTCCTGAATTTTGGGAGTGTTCCTGTTGAGTTTTCCCCTCCTGGTCTAGGACTGGAGGGAGAAATCCTTTTCACTCCCCTCTCCTTTGAAGTTGTTTCTTGGCGAAGACCAGTGACTGCAGAGGATTTCCCCACTCCTTCACAAAGAGGAGCGCCTGCTGAATTGAGTTCATTAGCCTTTTCCTTAAATCCTCTCTTGTTTCCCACTTCACTTCGAGACTCGTTCCCAGTAGCCCCTTCATGAACTCCTTCTCCTCCCAGCTCTCCTCAACCTAATATTCCTATGTCTGGTGTTAATCCCCCTCTGAATAGAATGGACACCATAGTTTCTGCTAGATATGCTCCCTTAGTCCTACCCCATCCCATGAATCCTCTCCCTGCTGAAGATTATTTGAAATACATGCCCAAGTTCACTGGAGAAGGGGGCATAACTGCAGAAGAGCACTTGGATTCTTTCTACAGTTATGCAAACAACCTAAACATTGAAAATGAAGATGTCTGGATGAGATTTTTTGTCCAGAGCCTGGATGGCGAGGTGAGGAAATGGTTAAGGGGGCTGGGCCCCGGATCTATTGCTGGAATTGAAGCCCTGGATAGTGTTTTCCTGAGGCAGTGGGGAGATAGGAAGGATTTCATGTATTACATGACAGAGTTTGGGTCTCTGAAGAAAATGGAAGGAGATTTTGTCTCTGAATTCTCCAAAATATTCAATAAAGTGTATAACAAGATTCCTGCAGAGATAAATCCCTCAGAAACCTCTACCCAAATTTCCTATGTTGGTGCATTCGACCCTGATTTATGTCTTCTATTGAGAGAAAGAAGAGCCACCTCCTTAGATCAAATGCAATATGCGGCCATAGAAGTAGAATCTAACATATTAGCAGCTGACAGACTGAGGAACAAGGCCGACGCAGACAGAAGAAAGGGAAAGTCAGAAGCCTCAACTTCTGGCCCATCATTACCCCACCCTCAAGTGGATGAACTGACCAAGATGATGAAGTTTCTGTCTGAAGAGATGGAGAGAATAAAGGTGGAAAGGAAGCAAATGAACAAGGGCCCCCAAGGCGTCGAAATCAAAGGGGGTTTCAAGAGGCCAAACAATATCTCTCCCCTGACTATGCACAGAGAAAGGGGAAGAGACAGAGAAGACCAAAGAATTCAGGCCCCCTTACAGAACAATTTTGTGGCAGAAGAGGAAGAGAGAGAAACAGATGAAATTGATCCTGAAATACACTGCTTATGAGACACTCCTCCTTTTCCTCATCTCACTCAAGAAGCTTATGAGGAGTCTCTCATGGATAGTCAGCTAAATGAATTGAGAAAGGGAGACAAGGTTAGCGGCGGCTGAGGCAGGTATAACCTGAGGTCCGATAAAAGGACAGCAACACCTGATGTTCCTGAGTAGTCCACTAGAGTAGAGAAACCTGCTAATGAAGTAGTAGACAGTCACAGAGGTAAGAAGGCTCAACCCCTCTCTCCCATTGTCCACAATCATGTTCCTGAAATTAGAGAAATCCCAAAGCTTACGTCTTCTTTTAATTTCAAACATGAGATTCAAAAGATCAGAATCCATGTGCCCCTCACTGAGCTAATCAAACATGAAGAATTCAAAAAGCACTTCTCTAAGCTTTTGCAGTCTGAAGCCTCATCCCCTCCTGCAGACTCTATAAACCTCCAAGATGAAAGGCCAGCAGTTTTCCTAGGCCCCATGGTAGAATAAAGAGATGATTCATCCCCTCCTTTCTACACATCCCTGAACATACATGATAAAGTGCTACACAACTTCTTGATGGACTCGGGGGATTCTCACAACCTCATGCCCAAAACTGTCATGGAAGAGCTAGGGCTAGAAGTCACCCGAGCCTATCATGACCTCTATTCTTTTGACTCCAGAAGAGTTCAGTGTCTTGGATTTATTAAGGACCTGGTTGTGTCCTTATTTCAACTGCCCATGAAAAGTATGGTCATGGATATTGTAGTGGTCGATGTTCCCCCCAAGTTCGGTATGTTGTTATCAAGATCTTGGATAAAAATACTGGGGGGAACCTTGCAAATGAACCTCACATATGCTACTATCCCAGTGTTTGGAGGAGAGCATAGAAGACTATACAGGGAAGCCCAGTTGGCCTACATAATTAGTGATGAAGCCAACCCTACTAATCATCCCATCTTTTCCTTGGACACTGATTTAGGATCCAGTCTACTACAGCTCACCCATGCCCCCGAGCCTCCTCTGAAACTCAGAAAGCAGCCCACTGCTTCCCATGAATTTCCTCCCTCCATCACCCCAATCTGGAAAATGTTTTTTGATGGGGCCTGTTCCCGAGAAGGCGTTGGTGTTGGGGTGTTTTTTGTGTCCCCTTCTCAGGAAACCATATCCCTGTCCTATAAGATGGAATTCGAAACCACTAACAATGTGGCAGAGTATGAAGCTCTTATCCTAGGATTAAGAGCCACAAGGGAAATGGGAATTCAAGAGGTAGCAGTGTTCGGAGATGCCGAATTGGTAGTCCAGCAGATCAGAAGCGCTTATCAGGCCAAGCATCCTCGACTCAGAAGTTACAGAAATGAGGTATGGGACCTTATTGACAGTTTCTTCTCAGCGTTTAACATTTCCTTCATCCCAAGAGAGGAGAACACAGTGGCAGATTCCTTGGCTACATCAGTGAGCAATTTCAAAGTACCCCTACCGCCCAAGCTTAGGTATGATGTAGAAGTAAAATACAGGCCCTCCATACCTGACAATGTCAAGCATTGGAAGGTGTTTGAGGATGATCTTGAGATCAAGAAGTTCTTGGAGACTATCGAAGATTTTTCAGAGATGCATATCGACCAAGATTATGTCTCTGAGGAAAGGTTGGATGGGGGTAAGTTGTTGAGTAGAATAGCAAAGCGTGACATTAATCAGCTGCCGAGCAATCACATTCCGAGGGGACTAGTCCCATTAGAGAGGTTGTTCGATGGGAATGATGTGGAAGTAAAGGGGAGAGTTTCAGGTGATGATGCTGACACAGCTGAGTGCAACATTGGCACACCAAAGGAGCCTAAGTTTGTCAAGCTGTCAAGGAGTTTGACCAAGGAGTAGAGGGTTGAATATACCGAGTTGCTGAGAGAATTTGCTGATGTGTTTGCATGGACCTACGAAGACCTCAAGACGTATGACACATTGGTCATTGAGCACAATATCCCACTGAAAGAAGAGGCTAAGCCATTCAAGCAGAAGCTGAGACAGATAAATCCCATGTTGCTACCTGTCATGGAGAAAGAAGTGAAGAAGCTGCTAGATGCCCAAATCATTGTCCCCTTGAGATATTCTGATTGGGTAGCCAATTTGGTCCCGGTAAGGAAGAAAAGTGGGGAAATCAGACTCTGTGTTGATTTCAGGAACTTGAACAGGATCTCAAGGAAAGACAATTATCCCCTGCCCAACATGGAGCACATATTGCAGAAGGTCACTAGCGCATCTAGAATATCGATGATTGATGGCTCCTCTAGTTACAATCAGATATCATTCATGCCTGAGGATAGGGAAAAAACAACCTTCACCACTCCTTGGGGCACATTCATGTATGCCAAAATTCCTTTCGGACTGATGAATGCAGGAGCAACATTTCAGCGAGCCATGGACATAGCCTTCATCAGGGAGAAGGACCATTTCATGGTAATCTATCTAGATGACATCACGGTTTTCTCCAGGATAGACAAGGAGCATTGCTGCCATTTGAAGAGGGTTTTCCTGAAGTGCCGAAGTTTTGGCCTATCTTTAAACCCCAAGAAATCTTTGTTCGCTATGAAGGAAAGGAAGCTATTAGGCCATATAGTGTCAGCAGAGGGAGTAAGAATTAACCCTAGCAGGGTAGAAGCACTTCAGACCCTGTCATTTCCCAGATCTAAGAAGGAAGTTCAGGCCTTTTTGGGGAAGATAAATTTTATGAGGAGATTTGTCTCAAATTTTTCTGAGTTGGTGAAGCACATCAAAGCCATGCTCAGGAAGGGAAATGAAGTGAAATGGACTACTGAACCCAGGGAATCTTTTGTCCAAATAAAGAGGGCGTTGACTGAGGCACCTGTGCTAATCAGTCCTGATTATTCTAAAGATTTTCTGATTTTTTCTTTTGCTTCCTGTGATACAGTACCAGCAGTCTTGTTGTAGAAAAATGAGAAAGGGCGAGGGAAACCTATTGCCTTCTACAGCAAGGCATTGAGAGATGCATAACTCCGGTACGAGGCCATGGAAAAACAGGCCTATACCCTGATGAAAGCTCTCAAAGATTTCAGAGTCTATGTCTTGCACTCAAAAATCACAGCATATGTTCCTTCGGCCTCTATGAAGGACATTCTTATACAGCCCAACATAGATGGAAGAAGAGGTAAGTGGATTGCCAAGATCCTAGAGTTTGACCTAAAGATCAAGCCCACCAAGTTGATAAAGGGGCAGGGTTTAGCGAAGTTGTTGGATGAATCCAATTGCAAAGCTTTAGGAATTAACTTCATCAATGAGCAAGCTGAGTCATCCAACAAGCGATTCCAGGGTGCCTTATCACTAGCAGCATGTGCCTAGTATAAGGACATCTTGTATTTTCTGCAAGAATTGAGGCCTCCTGATGGAATGGAAAAGATCAAGGTGAGAGCTTTAAAGCTCAAGGCGGTAAGATATTGCCTCATCGACCAAACCTTGTACTGGAAAGACCCTTTAGGGGTATTCTTAAGGTGCCTGGACCCACAAGAAGCTCAACAGGTTACATTTGATTTCCACAGTGGCCTTTGTGGGGGGCATCATTTCTGGAAGACAACATCCCATAAGATCCTCTGAGCTGGGTATTACTAGCCCACTTTATTCCCTGATTTCTACAGAGAAATAAGGGCTTGCATCAAGTGCCATAAATTCTCAGGTAAGAAGCAGCTCAAACCTTTTCCATTAAAGCCTGTAGTGGTTTCAACACCTTTTCAGTAGTGGGGATTGGACTTCATTGGGGAGATTCATCCTCCCTCAAGTGGCCAACACAAATGAATACTCACTGCGACAGATTACTTCACCAAATGGATAGAGGTTGTTCCCACCAAAAGCACTTCCCACAAAGAAATTATCAGCCTCATGGAGGATATCATAGATAGATTTGGATGCCCTAGTAGGATTGTCACTGATAACGCCACCCACTTCAGGTCTGAGCCTATGGTCAAGTTCTGTGAACAGTTTGAGATTTCTCTAATTCACTCTACTCCCTATTATCCTCAGGGAAATGGACTGGCAGAGTCCTCCAATAAAATCCTGATCAAGCTCATTAAGAAATTAATGGAAGATAATAGAAGGGCCTAGGATTCGAAGCTCAAATTTTCTCTATGGGATGATTGGGTGACAACCAAGAAGTCCATGGGCGTCTCACCTTTCCAACTTGTTTACGGAACAGAGGTCGTTTTCCCTACTCAGCTCACCTTATCTGTGGAAAAATTCCTCCAGGACCTTGAAGGAGAACCTGACAATATGGTCAGAAGGATTCATTAGATGGTGGAAGTGCAGCAGATTAGAGAGAAGGTCATGAACAGGGCCTACGATCATCAGCAGAAGATCAAGTAGGATTTTCACAGGAAGAAGGAATTTGAGCAGGGCGATCTGGTGCTCAAATGGGATGCACCCAGGTAGGACAGGGGAAAGCATAGTAAGTTTGATGCCCTCTAGTTTGGGCCTTTCAAGATCCTTGAGGTATTTTCGAACAACACTTACAGGTTACAGGATCTGGAAGGTGAAGAAGTTTTTAGTGGCCCAGTGAATGGGCATTTCTTGAAAAAATGTTTTTTGTGAGCCTCATTCAGCTCTTTTGTTTTTGTAAATATTGTTTTGTTTTCATCTTAATAAATGACTCCATATCCCAATAGCAAGGCACTGAATCTGCAAAAGTGTTCTTAGAGCATCACAGGGATGAATCTATCCCCCATGGAGCCAAATGTTAGCGATATTTCTTGTAACGGGGGTGAACTGCGAAGGAATGGGTTAAAAACCCACTTACCCTAAGTTTGGGATGCAAATGCGTCTGTGTTTAAGTGGAAATCAAGTTTGGACGGCAGAGATTCACGTGCCTGGATCAACGGCGCACATAGGATTCTGGATCCCCCCTTCCTTTCTACCTTTAAGTGGAGGGGGGGGGTCTGGAATCGAGCGTGCATTTATTCAACGGTCACGATCAGAGTGCCCTGATCAATGGCACGCAGGGTGATTCTGGACCCCCCTCGCCTTTCTACCTTTAAGCAGAGGGGGGGGTCCAGAATCGAGGATGCAACTCTCCGATGGCTGCGATTGGAGCGCCCGGATCAACAGCGCACAGGCAATCCGTACATCCTCTGTCTTTCTATGTTTAATCAATGTGGGACCCCTCCCTGTCATGTCATCTTGCCATATTTTCTCCAGCTAACCATGCGATGAGGCTCTCTCCCTTTATCCCTTTCCTCATCCTCCGACACCTATTCACCTCGCCTCTTCTGGTCTATGTGGTTCCTTCCCCATATCATCATCCACTCACCACCCGCCATGTATCTTTCCCTGTAACCTCTCACACACCTCATCATTTCATATCTCATCCTCCTAGTTTTGATGCCACTGCTCCTGTTATGCGCCCCCATCCTTCGCAACGGCCTCCACGCCTATTCATCGGGCCATTCAGCTAATCCAGGTGGTAGCGCGAAGGGTATTCCACATCCCAAAGGTACCGAGTTGGCTAGGCCATCCTCAATCCCAATGAAGCAGTTATTGAAGTAGTTCGTGGTGGTTAGAAATCGCCTCCACCATAATCGGAAAGTCTGGCGACGAATTAAAGGCACGTCAATTCATCCACGAAACTGTCAGGAGTTCGATTGCATCTGTCGTAGTTGCACGATCATTCAAAGACGACAACCGCATATTTTCAGAAGCCATGCAGACGCAATGTGTTTAATGCAGCGTCTCGATTTTGTTGTTGTTGTTTTCTTGAGTATATGAGGGCGTTTTCACCATTTTTGTATCTATCGATGGTTGAGCAGAGCTCCCGGTTGTAAAGCTTTAACAAAGCACTGATACTCTGGTTATGTATAGACTTCTGAGACTTCTTGCCTTATGAATGTCGGTTTCTTTTACATCTTTGTTATACTGTGTTAGAACAGCTCGGAACTGGAGGGTCCAGTCGAGTTGTAGTTGTTATAGGATGATGTTGGATAGGATCATTGTAGCAGTTATGTTTTTCTAATCATTACCTGTGTTTTTCTCAGCGCTGAGTGACTTGGAATTGGAGGATCCAGTCAAGTCCCCTTTTCAATTTCTTGAGACCCTGAACCAAGAGGATCTTGCATTCAGGGTTTTTCTTCTGCAAACCACTGAAAGCCTGTTGCCCAAAGTTGTTTGTTCACCTTCCTTACCAATTCTTCCACCTGCTCATCTTTTAATCAACCCACTGGTTGAAGTTAGGTCAGGACCTCCTTGGTCCCATACATGTTAGACCCTGTCCCTGAGTTAGGGTAATATCTCCTCGAGCCTTTATCTCCATTTGATCATCCCTTTATAAACAAATCGTGACATTAAACTGATGGGTGTCAGGCTCGGCTCCTGCAAGCAATCCAGGAGTGACTTCCGACCCTAACAGTACTCATGGGGATCAGGACCCTGCATGCTAAGCCCAATAATCTTGTTGATCAGCGCTGGATCAACAGTTATGCGACTGTTCAACCACAGGTATCCTCCATGGTAACTTGCTAGCAGCAATTTCACACAAGCAGTCACCTCCTGATGTCTGTTGAAGTGCGGTATTTTCATGACGTTGAGAAGAGTAGACTGTGCAAGGTTCATCGTCCATTGCTGAGGGAAGATCTTCAAATTGCAGCCCTTAGTCTTTGTTAAGTACTTATATGGTGCGAGCATGCTGTAGGATTTACGGTCTTCCAGGTTGAAGTCACAACACTTCAACGCTGTAACCTTGTCTTGATCTGTGCGGTAGGTGCAAACTCCTTTCTGTAGATATGCAGTGATTAGGGTGTAGTCAAAGTCTCGAGGGACATTGTCCCTGTTAATATCACCACTTAAAGGGGGAATGTAAGCAGGTAGAATGGTTGGAACTATCATAGTGTTGGCTTCATAGTGTCTATTCTTATTTCTCGCCTCTGTGTCATCTCAGGATGTTCCAGCCTAAGTAGTCGATGGGGAGGCTGCCACTCCTCTCGACGATGAGGATTGGACTCTGGTGGACATTCCTATTTTTGTCCTTAGGCTAGCAAGTACTTCTCTCACTGATTCTTCTGTTGTGCTAAGCTCGTCAAACATGTAAGCTCTAGATCACTGTGTCAGGTTGTCACTGGACTGTCGATACCGTAATCAGATAGAGCGTAAAGCTAGAGTAATCATTTTTTTACAGTGTGGTTGTTCTGTCAGCTCAAGTTCTCAATTAGCAAAAGTGTCTTTCAGCCATGGTGCAACGGAATAAGTAAGTAACTCTTCAATGAACTTCTTGCAATGGATATGAAACTTCCATGACCATTGATCTATCCATTAAGGTGAGGTCCAACGGTCTAATGGTAACCCATAACTGCTTTTCGATCCGTTCAGAGTGGCGGTCGAATGGGTATATCGTTTCCAATGGCTATATTGCTTCAAGTACTCTATGTCATTGTTCTGATATCTTGGCAAAGCTCCAATTCTGCAATTCTTCTTGCTGTGAAGTGTCCTCTAGAACCTCTTGTAACCTTAAAGTATTAGCCCTTTTCTTTCTTAACTTCCAAGCCTTCTTCCCAGTGAGTTTTGTCTCAATAATTCTTTTACCATTTTGATGTTTATCTTTTGTGGCCTTAGTTACTTCATGTTGTGGAAAATATTTCTTAGGGTTCCTTGATAATACCTCTTATGTATCAACAATAGGTAACTCGATCTTCTGTGGATCCTCAAGTGTTCTATTAGCTTCGATATTAGAGGTACTAATATTAAATATATGGGATCTGCTCTTCTGTTCTTTAATCAAGAGCGTGATCCTTCTGGCCATAAAGTCTTTTAATTCTTGTTTCTTCTGTTCCAAAACTTTTTCTTCTGCCCTTCGTCTGGCCTCTTCTCTGTCAATCTAGGGTTTCCCTATGAGCATGGTAAATGGGGCATTTTATTCAACAAATTTAATGATCTCAAATTCTTCCTCTATCAAATTTCCATTGACAGTCATAGGTATCCGGACGAGCCTTCCACATACTTTTACTAGCTTTCCCCTGAAGAAAATTGTTCCTCCTAGGGAAGGGGTCATGACAGGATTTCCTCTAGCTTCCCAAGTTCTTTTTGTCATAATGTTTACTTGTGTTTCTTCATCAAGAGTATAATCAATGTCAAAGTCACCTACTCTTGCTTCAATTTTCTCCTTTGTTTTGAAGATCTCTGATAACCTAACATGTTGGTGGTCATTCAAGGTATCTTCCATCTATAGTAATATATTTTCTGATTCTTTCCGAGTTTCTGCTATAATCTTGGTCTCTTGGTCTCCCTCAGGGTTTGCTTGTTCCATATTTAGCTTCTCAAGCCTAGCAATCATTCTAGGGAAATCCAATACTTCATGGTCCATAGCCTTACAATATAGGAAACTAGATCTCCTACCAAGGAATTCCTTAGCAAGATGTCCCGATCTTCTACAACTGTAACAGAGGGTTAATCCTCTCTTTCTCTTAAATGATCCCCAACTTTTTCTGTACTGCACACCAAGATCATGGTAGCTAGCCTGCAAAAAGTTTTTCTAGGATCCTGCGTCCACTTGTTAGTCCATACATTCTTTCTATGCATAGGTATAACATTTCTATCACTATACTTATCAGATCTATTCATATCAAACTTTCTTTCATCTAACAATGCCCTAGTTTTGAAGCTAGGACAGAATCTATCAAACATACCTAGATCCATGCTTTAGAAACAAAAATTTCACTTATCTTACTTCTGCAGAGTACAAAGCTTCCATATCTAAGACTTTTAACTATTATTACCTTTATCAAAGCACAGATCTTATAGATCTTACCCTTTTCTTGCAGATCTGACCTCTTTCTTCACAGATCTAACTTCTTTTCTTCAGATCTGACCTCTCTTTTTTTAGATCTGACCTCTTTCTCTTCATATCTCACCTCTTTCTCTTTAGATCTCACCTCTTTCTTGGAACAAAGCTTCACATGTCAAACAGAACACTGTGCACTAGGGAAACAGATCTACACACAGAGATTATTTCACACTAAGATTTTTCTTCTTCAGTTCTCAGCAATCACAGTTCCAGGTCCCAAAAATGGAACCATTTATTGGCACAAGGGCAGACCCAAGGTTCAATGCTTAAGAGTGCACCAACAAAACCCTAACTACCAACCCTTTCGGCAACACCTGTGAAGCAGATGAAGTCTCACCCGAGGTATAGGTAGGGGTGGTTTCAAGACTTAGGTGTCTGCAACCTTAGCTGGGAAACATATCTGTGACTATCTTGCTTACAGTGCACTTAGAATTAGTTATTTCCTAACATACATTCATTAATACACTTCATAGAAAGCACAGAGCACCGCAGTACTTACTCAAATCTAGCACTTGGCAATGATAAACAGGTTATACTAAATAGATTAAGCACTTATCATCTTACGTATCACATCTAGAATGCATTCGTATCTCATAATCACAAAGCATCAATAAATCTATCTAAACATATCAGAGCACTTAGCAAGGGAGTGATAAACACATCAGCACAGTACACAGAGTTACCGTGGTTCACCCCCACCCTGGGGCTATGTCCACAAAGTCTTCTTTATATTATCTTGGCCAAGCAGTTACAGCACGGAGCTTCAATGACCCTTACCCCGCACGGGACAAGAGATCTGTGGAGCTCACTAGATCCTCTTTCCCTGAGCAGATCCAAGCACTAAGCCTTCTCACACTCTGTGCACTCAGCACTATTACAGCATGCACAGAGCTCTTATGGTCGCATAGACTTCTTATCACATAGATCCAACGTATGCACTAAGCCATCGACTAGACAGAGTCCCCCTTTCTTACATGGGCTAGACCTCTATTTATACATAGAAAAAGGCCTAAACAAGGGCCGACATCCCTTTCCCATTACAATATTCCCAAAAAACCCAAAAAGGTTCCACAAAAGGTGGCGAGATACCGTGATCTCCGCTTCGCTATGTGCTCAATCTTCGACAGGCAATCGAAGTACCAAATGGTCAACTATGACCAAGTATTCCTCAAAACTTGGTCGAGGGCCAACGATGGTTAAGGGACTTAAGTTTGTTTGATGTATAATGGTATGAATATTAGTATATTTTCAGGTAAGACTATTCTAAATGGATAATACATGTCATGCCATTTTTGGTGATATTTGGAACGTCACATAACTCCTCACGGTTAGAGAGTTATGGCCTTGTGAAGTTGGAGAACCCTCATGATTTATCTAGAAGGTCAAAGAAGTCAAATTGTTCTAGAAACTCCTAGAAGAAGTTGACTAGTCAAAGTGGGTGAAACTAGGAGTTAATCATGGGTTAATTTGTTGCAATAAGAAAATAATTAAAAATAAATTAGTTGCAACTAGAGGTGGAGAGTTTACTATTTTTTGCATAAAATGGTTATAAGTGGACACGTGGTTAGAAGTGGGTTAGCCCTAAAAAGAAGGAAGTTGGGTTAAGTTGGTTAGAGGGTAACCCCTTGAGGAAGCTACATGAAAGTATAAATAAGAGAGAAAGACTCTCCTATTATCACCTATTGAGAACATTGAATATCTATTATTGTGTAAGGTTTATTGCAGGTACTCATTCATACATCTGAAGTTATGAAAGTCTGAGGTAGCATGAAGGATTGACGGTGAAAGTTTCAGAATTGTAGAAATATTGAAAAAAAAACCCTAGTTTTTTATGTGTACACGAGATGTAGTGGAGAAGGGTGCATGCGTACGTGGGTTGGCAGTATAACAGGGCATGTACAGTTGGAAAAATACATGAAAACTTGAGGAGATGGAGATGCCAGGTCTCTAGAGTATGAAAGCAATCTCCTAGGAAGGTCTACAGTGGTCAGGTACAACAGATCTATCTACAAGTTCAAAAGGTATGTCTTATTTCTATGTGTAGTTGGATATTGTTGTCTACATGAGATATGGTTATAGGGGTGTGAGGATTTTCCCTAGAGAGGTTGTTGGTTGTATAACACTTATTTTATAAGCCATATCTACAGAAATACAATGTTGGTATATTTGGTAGCTATCATTGGTACATCTTATTAGTGTTGAGGAACTTCATGTATTTCTTGGTATATGGTTGAGGGTTTTTGTGGTACATGGTTGAGAGCTTGTAGTTGTGAAGTGGTTGTGAAGTTGTTGGTGTAGTGTGAGGTTGTATATCAATGACATTTTGATGTCTAGTTCATGTGAGGGTTATTACACTTATTCATGATTGTACACACATGTATGGCACATGAGTAGAGAGATATATATGCACTTGGTTAAGGGATATGTAAGATGATGCATGCATAGGGCACAACTATAGATAAGACATAGTGACAACTTGCAGATTGATTTGATAGAGACAACTAAGCGTCTAATTTTCAAAAAAGGTGAAAATCTTAGCTTTCTAAAGGTGTATGCATGATGCAGTTAGAGAGGCCACATAAATGTTAACACTCTGTAAAATTGTTCGGCTGATAAAACAAATGACATAGATAACCTAAAAACCAACTTTAGAGCTGGGTACTAGCCTGCTCAACTCAAAGAGGGCTCTCTCCTATCACTTGATCTTTAACAGATGATTTTTCTTTAATAATCAATGGCTAGGTTTTGTTTCTTTGAAAGAGATTTTTATAATTTTAATGGAAAGGAAGGGGAGGGACACTTAGGGCTATGGAGTCAAACTTATGATCAAATGAATGGAAGAACTGATGGGTCTGTATAACTCTCAAGAGGATAAAGGCTAAATGAGGTGATAAACTTGAGTTATAAATTGTAAATTTGCAGAGTGTGAGAAGAAAGGAAAAGCATATAACTGTATCAGAGCATTAAATAATGAATTTTGACATTATTTAGGGAGAAATTAACACAATTTAAATTTCTTAAGCCAAGAGCATCACAAGATGAATTTTGGGCCTTTAACTATCCAATTTAAACAGAAGACACTGAAAATGGAATTTAAGCATATAGGAAATACATACAAAGAGAGGATACACAAATCAAATCACCACCATTAGAATATTTTCATGGAAACTTCAAGAATTTTGCATCTGTATTCTATTCAGATTCAGAAAATTACATTCAAGTTCCGAATAGCTAAAATCATGCCCTTGCAATTCCCTAATACATTTGGAAACCCTAATATTTATACAATTTGGGTTCCTTCGGTTTGAAACCGATTATAATGATTAAAATGAAATGTTTTGATTTTGACACCGATTACAATAATAAGAAGGGACAGTTTCAGTTTTGAAAACAATTACAATGATTAGCAAGAGACATTTCATTATTCAGATTATGGCTCTTCTATCGTTTCAGTTTCTTTCTTTGCCACTTGTTCTTCTCTAGTCTTCCACATGATCTTCCAGCTTCAGTGACATATGGACATCATCTACTAGACCCTGGAAAACTACATTTTGTCCTACCCAACCGTAGTATCTCCTTCCATTGCAAGTCATAAGGGATGTCATAATCTATCATTTCTTTGATCAGGATCTCCAGGTCGATGCAGGAATCATATGTCATTACTGGTAGTCCAATTTTTACTACTTTGAACTGATTCAGAATCCCAAAGCCTATAATCAGATGCTCAACTAGTGTAGCTCCTTTCATATTTTCCTCCAAAGTTTTGAATTTTGAATGATCCATCCTGCAATGAGTCAAACGAGTATTGTATTCTTCCCGATCTTACAATTTTCCCTTGCCATTCCAAAATGGTGGGAGGCTATTGATAAATAGTTCTTCAAACAAATCCTTGAACTATTGCACACTTTGCTCCATCTGTGTTGCCTTGGTTTGGACTAATTTCAACTAGTTATGTTTAGAAATAACCCTCATGGCCCAGATAATGAATGTATTTATGTATTTAACTCCAATAGTCTGAAGGTCTGCAGTAGGAATGGAGTTAAGTAGATTTATGACGTTTTGGGCCCACTCTGATGGTTTATTTTCTAAAGTTTGATTCACAACAGTGCACTTGCTTCTGGTTGTGATGGATATGTTGTCTTTATCATTAATGAAATTCAAATATACTCTGAACTTGGCAACTTCAGTAGCTATAGAGTCCCAAGTGATATGTTTGGCCCCCTACAACATGTCTTTGCCTCTTAATCTTATCTTCAATTTATCTATCTTTTCTTGCAAGACTTCATTCTCCTTTTGAAATTGAGCTATTATTTCATCCCTTGCCTGCATCTCCTACTTCAATTTCTCTATGCTTCCTTTTAGCCCTTTGATTTCTCCTTCTTTCAGGCTAACTTGTGACATATCCTGGACAAGTCTTTCAGTTTTTGGCCCAGCTTCTGTAGCAGGAGGTACAACTACAACCTTATTTAGCAATTGTGTATGCTCTTGTGACCACTTCACCTTTTCTCGCTCTAGATGCAACGCCTTAGCATTGTAGTCTAATGCCTCTTGACAAAGTGTTTCATTTTCTTGTTCTACAAAAACCACTTCTACTATTTGTGGATGCTCAATAGAATACATTTTCAATTTATTCTTTAAGATTTGAATTAATTTTCCTTTTCATCCAATGAGGATTTCACCCCTTGGGGGACTTCAAATTCTAGCCTCTTGACCTAAGTCTTCCAAGCTCTACTAGATTATTTTTCTTGCCTCAAATTCCCTTCCAATTTCATTGCATAAGATGACAACTTTGAATTCTTCAATATTAAACTCAGGTAATCAGAATACAACATATCAGTGGTATTCTTATGGAATTTGACCTTGTCTAGAGAACTGATGTTGTAATAACTTAGACTTTGTCTTCATCTTCAATTGCAATGTTAAAGGTCCTCTTCTCAACATCCCTTACAGTGAACAGAGAAAATTTATGCTGAGAAATATTTTCCACTTCAGGGACTAAATCCCTCATCTCACCCAAAGCTATGTTTCCCTTCTCAGCATACTTTTTTGCCAAATATTATTTATATTGATAAGTTGCCTTAGATGTTTTATCAAAGATGTGTTTCTTGATGCTAAAGGTTCTTGAGCTGCCTTCACTTTGGTGTTTTATTTCCTTTTCAACGTCTACACTGCTAGTACCACTTTCCACCATATCCATATTTGCTTGTTCTCTAGGCTCTTCCTGATGCGGACTGACAGACAATACTCTTACTTAAAAAAGGTCAAAAGGAAATTGAGCATGACTTCGAACACATGTTTTTCATTGTCTAGACCTAAAACTTGACGCAAAAGGGAATAGAACCATTGGAATTCAATAACCATTATACTCACATTCATTAGCAAAGACAGACCCTCTAAAAAATGCTTCAGTTTGACAATTTTCTATAAAAAAAAATCTCGTATTTCTGATGGACATTCTCTGTATACCCTAATTATATTTTCTTCATTGAAAGGTTCAGACATTGTGGAGAAAGACTCTGGTATACCTAGGCACTCTCGAATTGACAAAATATCTACCCTACACATGACCTCAGATCCTTGTTTATTCACGACAACTCTTTCTTCATGTGAATATTTTTTGGCACACCAACCTATAAATTCAGGAAAAGGGAAAGCGATTTCGACAGCATAAGGGACTATGGTGGCCTGGACTGCTTCAAGGAATGGTATACACCTTCCTACTTTATCGGACAGGTTTCTTATGGACACATAGATGGGAAAAATGGTGATTTTGGTATCAAATACGTATGAATCTCAGTCAATTAGGACTTGTTAACACTCTATAAATTCCCAGAGGTTCTCAGGGGGAAGAAGAAATTTAACAGAGGTAACTTATCCAATCACTTTGAAACTAGGATCTAGCCCTGCCAGTTTCAGAGAGGGATCTCTCTGTATGATTTAGATATGTTTGATTTTTAGGTATTAGGCTAGTTAAAATAATATGAGTGTGTTGTTTTGTTTTAATAAATATGGCTGAAAAATGGTTTACACCTCCATTGCGATATGGGATCTATGTTAAGGATCGAGATCAGATACATATTTTATTAGGTTTCTTCACAGGGCAGGATAATGAAAATGTTGGATCTTTAGAATTAAAGTGATGGAAAGATAGAAAACAGATAAGAAGGTCAATCACAATAAAGAATCATTTAAGCATTTCTTTATTATAATATCAGAAGAATAACAATCAGATCTTTAAAATCCAGAAACAATGTATTCGAGATAAATTATGCACTTAAACTTATTTTAATCGATCATAGACAGAAAAGAGAATGATAACGAAGTAAGATAAACAATTTAACAAAGAAAAGTAAACATCACCAACATAAACACACATGAATCATGTGAATCGTCCTTTTATTACTGGTAGATCTCTTCAAAAATATTACAAATACATCTTGCTTGGGCATAAAGATCAACCCTCAATACTTCAAAGTTTGAAGTATTTATAGAAAAAATTACAACTGATCATGTCATTAATGATCAGGATATGGTGGAGAGAAAATCTAACTAACTAGATTACAAATTACAAAAAGGTAGGAATGCTAAATGATCCTCGAATCCTTGATTCCGAGGAAATGGTAGGTGATTCATCTTTGACTTGACTATGACAGTTCCATGTGCTGACTCAGATGTACACCTCATCACTACTCGATCAGAGCACACAGTTCATCCCATCTCTTTTGACTAGGGATGGTAACTTTGAGTAACCTTTGGTATACTTCATCCATCTCTATGTACTTGGCGAAGGTGGGCTTGCTGATGAAGATGTACTTGATCTCGTGTTAGATGCTCAGGTCCAACTGCAAAGTCTCCAAACATTCCTTTCCAGTAATGCTACCCTGTATCTCTGCAAACTTGGAGCCATCTTTTGCCACTGTGAGGATTTTTTGTTTGTATTCTGAGAGGGTAATTAACTTGTCGTTGAACACGAACAAACCTAGGATCCCCTTCTTATGTAGTGAATCTATTTTGATGAAAAACCTCTAAACTCCAATGTCCATTGCTTGGGATCTTTTCTCAAGTTGCAACATTAATCCCCTCTTGGTCAAAACTTTCTTGACCTCGATGATAGTTTTTGTCCTATCCTCAATCTCCAAGGCCTCTATCTCCTCTCTTGTTTTAGAATTAAAGAATATGATGATCTCATTTGCCTCTATATGCCTTTCTCCCAATTATCCTTTTATCTTATAAATGGCTTGACTGCTGCTCTGCACCAGTTCATGCTGCTCAAACATAATCTGTATGAGTGGCCAAATATATGTCATGGATTTGCAAATGTCCATCCAAATACTTTCCTTGGCATCTGATCGTGTCTTAGCCATGACCGTCTCTTTCTGCAACTTCTTAAGTTCTTGCTTGAGCCACTGAGACTTGTGCATCTTAGTGTTGTAACTTGACTAGAAAGTGGACTTCATTTGTTGAAGGTTATTGATCTCATCATGCAATATTTTGATTTCATGTTCTTGCAAAGACATGTCTTGCATGGACTTTGCCAATTTTTCTGAAGCATCTATAGTTGTTACTGAGGTTGCTGCTGGAAACTCCACTGTGGTGGTTGTTGATGCTTTACTGATACCTGTGATGGGAACTGCATTCAATGGGATGACTTCCATTGGCACATTATGCTCTTTTTATTTAACTAGGTTCTCCAGCTCGGATTCCATCTCCTTAATCTATGCATTCTGCTCTATGATTAATTTCAACATTTTCTCTTTATCGCCTTCAATCTCAACCATTTCCTTCACCTGTGGATCTTCTGTAGAAGGAATTTTTAGTTGTTTCCTCAGGGAGGCTATGTAAGTGTTCTTCTTCTTGATGAGTTCTTCTGCTGCTTTCACATTTGATGGATCATATTCGATCTTGAGTATCAGTTCCTCTAGAGATTTTATCTTGTTATCGTTTTCCAAAGAGGACACTTTCTCCAGCTTTAGCCATGTCTGGACAGTGTTCAAGGAAACTTGCAACTTTGCAGCAGTCATGGAGGTATTGAACAGGGTGGAGAGAATAATTTATCCATTATGTTTGTGCATATCCATATGATCAGCTGGATGCACCTCTTTGATATCAAACTCAAATGTTGAGCTTTTATAATCAGAAATTGTTTTGGGTTGAGGCACCTGTGCCTACAAGTATGCCATGTGGATCCTCCCTTTTTCTATGTCAAAAGTAGAGAGAAACCTATGTTGGGTTATAGATGTTTTCTTCTAGAATTGAGCATAGGTACTATTAGTCTACATCTCATTTTTCTTCTTGATTAAGTTATACTTCTCAAAAATATTGAGTCTTGCAGACTCCTATGAGGATTTGGTTGTTAATGTTGTATATGTCTTCTTCTTTGATGAGGAAGTGGATTTCATTTGTTGGCTTCTTGAGAGAAGTGGTGAATTTTCTCCCTCCATTACTGTGATGGACTGAGTCTCTTCTCCTCCAGACCTGTCAGGAGTATGAATAGTTTTGGGCCTCTTTCTGTAAACCTGGAAGTCTTCTACTGAGACCTCTGTAACTGAGGGAGATACTTCTTTCCTGGGCCTCTTCTCTACTGGTACCTGTGGAGTTATAGTTTGTGAAATGTTGGCAGGAGAAAACTATTGTTCAGTGTCAATTAGGGTGTTCTCCTCCCACTCTGTTTGGTTCATGAATTTCTCTATCTCTGGTTTAGGCACATGAGCATAGGGGGAAATTATGTTTTTTTAATTTGGTTTCTGTAATAAATCCACATGGATCATAGTGCCAAGGAAAACTGGTACTGAACTTCATTTCTAGTAACATTTTGTTTGCTTCTTCTCCTGCATCTCTACTATTGCAGATGAAGGAACCTATCTGACCTTTGATCCTGAGCTGTTGTTTTTTCTTAAAAGACACAAAATGAATGCCATATGAATTAATCATCTGCATGATATATTCCAGAGTGAATATTCAGATAGGAAAATATTTGGGCAGCTTGTAAGGGGCCAATTCACATGCGTAAACTCTGATCTCTGTGTGATCTTGGTACAGGTACCAGTCACCTTTTTTAGCAAGGTTTGATAGATGTAAGATCCTTTGTATTTCTTCATTTATCATGGGTTCTTTTCGTCCACTTAGCATGCTTACCACTGGGTGGTAAAACTGATTGATGAACTGCTTAAAATTGAACTCATACAAGTTCTTTCTCAATAACAATGTCCAGGAGGTGACAGGTTTCTGCATGGGTAAGGAGAACTTATTTGCTTGGAAAAATATGAACATGTATGCCAATATTACCATCTTGGTCTAGTTTCTGCATGGGTAAGGAGAACTTCTCTGCTTGGAAAAATATGAACATGTATGCCAATATTGGGGAATATCAGAACATGCCCTCTGTAGAAAACTTGAAGAGATGCTCATGAATGTTGTTAGCCAAAAACTGGATGGGCCTTCTCTTCGGTGGATAAAATGGATAGAAAACCCAGGATGGGTTCATCTATCCACTCATCTGAATAATATCCGAGCAGACAACACAGGGAAGAAATAACTTGGTTACCTTTTTCTGAGAAAATGGAGGAATGGTAGGGGGCATTTTTCTTGGGTAACTGGGCACTTCTAGGGAGGAAAATATCAAAGATTTGCACTCTCTAGGGGAAGGACAACTTTTTGTACATCTCGGTCAGAATTTTGATGGAAAAAGGGGAAAGGGAGTCAACTATGGGTATATACACCATCTGGTCTATTGTTTCTGGGGTAATGGTGAAAAGGGTGTCTCCAGATGATGAAACAGTCGCTCTCTGACTAGGAAGATAGTGTGCCTGGAATTTGAGAGTGAAATTGGGGAAATGGTGAAATTGAGGGAAAAGGTACAGTGGGAGATTGGACTCCCAGAGTTCAATCTCGTTTCTCTAGTCTAGAAAGGTATCTATGAGCTAGAAGTTCAATTCGAAGAAGTCGAATTCGCACTTCGTCTCTACAATGAGGGATGATTTTAAGGATGGAAAATTATTTTAAAATGTAGAAACCTTGGCGAATATTACTAATCCTTCATATGCCAACTATAAAATGTTTAGTGATATTTTTATAAAAATATTCAAATTTCTAAGGATTTCATATAATTTGTATAAAATTTTGGCGATTTTTAAGGTAAAATAATTTTATCCTATTGAATTTGGGTGAATGATTTTTATAATAGAGAATTTCTTTTTGGGAAAAACCATGGAAAATTAGCCCATGAGTGAAATTTAGCCCCTAAAATCATCCTTGTCTGCAATTAGGTAGTCTTTATCGGCCAAAGGTGTCTGATCCAGGTTGACAAGAGGCGGGAGGAATAGATTCTCTTTGATCTCTGAGTATTTAGATTTGGGTGCCATTGATCTGACTGATACCTACAAAAAAGGATTGTTTGTTGCGTTTACCAGGCATTAATGGCAGATATTGATTGAAGAGAACACTGAAAAAGGTAGCTTTGGTTGTGTCTAGATCGTGAACAATGTGATAACGATGAAAAAATGGGATTAAGAGGATGAACATATGTCTGTTGGGAAGTGGATAACGATTCAACCAACTAACAATCATGGTTACCCACATTGATTGGCCAACGGGTATCTTGAGTATGAGGTGGAGGGTAATAAAAGGGTAATGGGTGTATGGAGGTGATGTGGAGGGTAGTGAGTGGATGACAAGTGGAGGGTAGTGAGTGGATGACAAGTGGATGGGATGTGATGGGCGACAGGTGAGTGGGGAATGGTACGTCGACAAAGTAGTGGAACATGACGTATAGGTGGGGGTAGTGGAGTATGACGTCCAAGTGCGGAGGTGGTAAGGAAGGGAGCTTTGGCCATTTTCTCGGAAGGGGGGGTAGTCAATAAGTGGTAATGAGTGGGGGGGCTCGGAGTTGACAAGAACGCACCATGTTAGGAGGGGCCCGCAGGGGGAAAACCACTTACTTGAACCCCCCCCATCGTTAAAGGTAGAATGGTCGGGGGGGGGTCTGATGTCTTTTTCCAGTCGTAGATCTTGGTGCGTGATGGTGAACTGCTCAGATTTGTGTGCACTTTAGCACAACGCACCAATCATGCTATATCACCAAAAACTTAGGATAGCGGTCTTTTATGGGTTTTTTGTTGCTCCTATTCCTTAATTTTGTCACCAAGGGGTTAGAACACAACATTTTAACTTGAAATCAAAGAATTTAACCAACTTCATGTCTATTTTATTGAAATGAAAAACTACTAACCTATGTCCTACTCTAATCACCTAGCAACATTAACCTAGATTAGACTATTGGGATAAAGCATTACTCTAACCTAGGACATTTGATCAAGTTTAAAATGTTTGATCAAATTTATTCACTAACCTATCTATCTTGGATAATATTAGACTGTTTATCCAACTTTATTCACTAACCTATCTGCATAAATTCAAAGGACTTGACCAGGGTTAGTGTTGATTAAGGTTGGTTGTCATTGATGTCAACCCTTGAAGAAAGTCCCGTAGCACAAAGGTTTAGGTAATGGACCCAATATTGTTTGATGTAAATATGACTCATTATTTTTTT